>JANHGN010021512.1:23584-74108 GCA_024605025.1 Megaceryle maxima | reverse complement strand
CCCCCCCCCAAAGAAAACAAACCTCAGTCCTGCCTTTTTGTTAGGCTGCTGGAAGGTACCAGGCTGCGTAGCACTGCGTGTGGTGCCCGGGTGGGCTCTGTGCTGTGCGGCTGACAAACTCCTGCTGCGTGGTTACTCTGCTTTGTTCCTCTGGCCTGGCCTGAAGCAGGGCTCTCGGTTGTCCTGTCCTGCAGCTTTTCTTGGGCTGCTCATGCTCAAACCCCAGAATGACGATTCTGCGAGGGCAAATGCGGACAAGGCTATTGAACTGTCTCTTTATCATTGCAGAGTGATGTGTCAGGTAATAAAACTAGACTAGACCCGGCTTGTGTCCGCCGCCCGCGTAATCGCTGCTAACTCATTGAACTTCTGCTAACGCGTCACTGTAATATAATTGAACTTTAGCTCAAGATAACAAATCTCTGCTCCACCAGGATGGTCGGCTTCTTCACCACAATGCCATCAGTGATTCTACTGTATCTGGGACTGATTAAGTAACAAAATGAAGCAGCACACTTGCTTGCCAGAGATTAGAGAAAATAATACTGTATAGTCTAATATTCCTCCAGGGGAGGAATCCTGAATCTATACTCAGTGGGAGCCAGATACCCAGTGACCTGACACCCTTGCTAAAAAGATACTAAATAAGGTGCTGGAGAGAAATTCCTGCCAGATCCTCCTTCTACCTGTTAACAAGAGAGGTGTCCTTCGCATGCATGTGCGTAGAGTTGAAGTGGGGAGAACAAGCCTGAGCAAAGACAGAGCAGAGCCAGCTGTCATTGCAGGACAACACGGGCACATCTGTTAATTTCTGAACTCTGGGCTGGGAGGTGGGAACTTGGGAATTTATGCAGGTGTTGGGACTTCTGTTAACTTCAAAGCTCAAGCTGCAAGTGTTCATCTCGCCGCTGCTGGCAAGCCAAAACTTTGAGCCCTTTTCCACATGCATCTTCCCATAAAAGAAATGTTTCTTACATCTTGTGGTCTGCAGGCAGCACTTTGACTGGACACGTCCCTCCTGCTGGTATTAGAGGCCCTGTGGCCAGCAGTTCTCTTCCTCCCGTGACCCTGGTAGCTTCCCATTTGCTTCAGTCACTGATTATAGAGCTGAGCAGAGTTACCAAGATCTAGAAATATTTATTTTGTTTCCAGGGAATATCTGAGCTCTGAGATTTAAAAAAAAATTAAAAAATTTAAAAAAATCCTGATAATTAAGCCTCACCTCTTTCCTCTGCAGCACGTAGTTTCCTGTTGTAGGTTTTGAAGGGGTAGCATGTCAGTTTTAGTGAAGGCCAGAAATACAGCAGGTAAGGAGACTACATGGTGAAGCTGAAAGACACCTGACAGGTCTGATCTGCTGAAGAAGGAATCACAGAATGGTAGGGGTTGGAAGGAATCCCTGGAAACATTGAGTCCCAACTCCCCTCCCAGAGCAGGTTCACCTAGAGCAGGGTGCAGAGGATCATGTTCAGGCAGATTGTGAAAGCTTCTGGGGAAAGAGGCTCCACAACCTCTCTGGGCAGCCTGTTCCAGGGCTCCCTCACCCTTACAGGAAAGAAGTTTTTCCTGACCTTGAGGTGGAATTTCCTGTGTTCCAGTTTGTGCCCATTGCCCCTTGTCCTGTCATTGGGCACCAGTGAAAAGGGGACCTGCTGGCAACTGCAAATGCAAAGGCCCTGGATTGAGAGACGTGTGCTGGGTACTGTTACTCACATGAGGACAGTAAATCCACAATTTTGCAGCACACTGGGGTCACATGTGCAAAAACTTTTCCTTAGTACGTTTCCAGTGATTTGGCAAGTTAACAAACAACAATAAGAACCACATCCAGTCCTGCTGCTGTTCTGTGTTAACTCCTTCCAGCTTCAGCCATCTGCCTCAACCTTGCCCACACAAATCTTTGTGTGCAGTGGAAGATCCCGCATGTGAAGTGAATGGCTTTCACCTTATAATCAGTTACCTCCTAAGCCAATGTAGAAGGACTGTGCTGATACTTGAAGCTTCTTTTACATGGCTTCATAAGTGGATGAGCGTAATTGCTGCGGTGCTGGCAGCAGGATGATGCTGATCATAGCGTGCTGGCACTAGTGATGAATAGCCTTTGCTTCATGTTTTCTATTAGGAAAATGCAATGCATTTTCCTCCCAGTTCCACTGTCAGCATCTATGGTGACCTTCAACAGCCTCTGATGTTTCTGAGAAAGGTAAGTCTGGGCACTGCCCAGGGCTTTTTTTTAATCACGTTGAGGCTGTGCCAGCTCATTCTGTATGCCCACCACCCCCAGTTACTGTCAGCTAGCAGTGTCAGTACAGTGCAAGACCTGAATTGCAGCATTGGCTGTTGCTGTGAATTTAAAGCAGAAAATGCACCAGAAGGGTGAGAGCAGCTCCCTTTGCATTGCTTTCTTCTTTGTCATCAGATAAAAGACAAGCTTAGCATAAGTAGAAATGTGTCATCTTTTCTGTAGTTCTCCCTCCAACATTGATCTCACCTCTTCAGTGTGAGGTGTTATGGTCAGTCACTGTCTCCCAGACTCAATGCACAGCTCCAGAAGCTCCTGAACTGTGATCTGTGTAGACCACTGCATTGGTGGTGTGTATCCTCCCTCTGCTGATCCAGCTGGGGATGAGCTAAGGGGCAATGTATATTGAAGCTGATGAGCTAGAAAAGTGGTCATCTGCTTGTGCCCGTTCTGGACAAGATGTGTTTGGCAAATCTGGTCAAATACAGCTCTAGTCTTCACTGCCCACCTGTGGCTTTTGGCTTAGGGGTGCATGGATTGGCCTCACCAGTGTGCACGCTTGGGGAAATGTCTTGCCAGTGTCCAGTACAAAGAAAAATTCTTGGCTTAGCAAAATGCAGTTGATACCTTGAATCTCCTGATGTGAATCTGGAATTTAGTCCTACTCTTCCACTGAATAGTCCCGCGCTCAGCAGAGCACCAGAAGCAGGCAGAAAGGGCTTGTAAAAGGGCCAGGCACTTTCCATGTGTCTATCTGCCCCACATACTCCTTTCCTTCTTGCTTGGATTCCTCTAGTGAAGCCCAGTTATGCAAGGGCTGGGATCAAAGGCCTCAAATGCTGAAATGGAGTCATCCAGGTTTGGTGTAAAGGCTTCAGTGCAGTGAGTACCAGAGTGTTGCTTTTATTCGTGGGTAGTATTAAGCGCGTTAGACGAGCGTACACTTCGGAACGGCTGTTACAGTGTGGGAAAAAAGGCAAGTGAAGCTTTGATAAAGATGCAGCATTAGGAAATCTGCTTGTCTGCCTCCCTATTTCTTCCCTTCTTCAAATGTTTTGCAAATAGTTTTCAGACGACTGTTTGATCTTAAATTTGCATGTCAGCAAAGGCTGTGCCATTCTCTCAGGAATTAGCAGATCGGAGAACAGGGTTAACAGGAGTGTGTTGTGGGCTGCTTTTAAATTCCTCCCCTGCATGAGCCTCAAAACTGCCCTGGAAATTTTTTGCTAAAAAGTTGATCTTAAAAAGACCTGGAGCTATTTTAGGCTCTATTGTTTCTTTTTAGATTATTTATTTAGATTCATCTGTTTGATGTCAGCTGTTAAGTTTTATCAGAGAAGCATCTATGGGGAAACGGGGACTGAAAATTTGAGTATCTTCTATCCCCAAAGACATTCTCCCCTTGAAACATGACTATGAAAGTGTTGTGGTAATTGAGCACTGGAGGTATTTTTGCTACTGTCTCAGAACGGGATTTTCTTACTGTTCTGGGGCTTTTTTTATTTGTTTTGTGCTAGACAATGAGCTGGAAACCTCAAGAACTTACAGTCTCTTGGCATGTTAAACTTTGCTGCCACCACCTGAGTCAGTTCATAGTTGTTTGAGCATTTCCCTGCTTCCTTCCCATGTGTAAAAGGATCGAGACAGCCACCCTGCAGCCCGGTGGTGTGAAATCCTCTGCTCTCCAGAGGAGCAGCACATGATGGGGCCTGGCTGTGCTGGCTGCTGCTTGTCAGCAGTTGGTACTGGCTGCTCTGAGCGAGGGGCCTGCAGATATGAAGCTGAAAGGCACTCTGGTCTTTTATTAGTGTATCTGTAAACACTGCTAAAAGTCAGAAGAGAAAGTGTCAGCCTCCATTAGTTTACTTGGTCAAATAGGTTTTTTTCCCAGTTTTTGTTGAGGTGGATTTTGTTAGTGTTTGTCTCCTCTTGAAGCTCATTCAGCCAGAGACTCTGTGGTAGGTTGGAAGTACATTTATTCTGGCTTCAGAAATTGGAACCGAGTTTACATTCATTTGAAGCTTGTTGCTCTCTGTCTCTTCTAAGTTCCTGGATTGACTTTTGAAAGTACAGAAAAATTCCAGCTCTCCCTCTGTGTATTCAGCGATGCACGAGTCCTTAGCTGGCTGCTCCAAATCACTACACAGATTAATGATTGTCAGAAAAACCAGGTCTTGGTGTGAAAGGTTAGGTAGAAATACTCACTAAGCTCAGTTCTGTCTCTGCTGCAGTCCTTTTGTGAAAAGCTATGGTAAATGGTGCGGATTGCCTGGCTGAAGAGGGCAGAGCTCAGCAGCATTCTTGTTCCATCTTCCTGAGCAGCTAACTGCCCCCTGAGTGGACAGCTTGAGAGCCAGCCTCTAGGCACAGGCTTGGTATGATATGTCTTAGTCTACTGACCTCAGCAAGGTGATTCAGAAGATAGGTAAAAAGAAAACAGTTTTTGAGAAGCCCTTTGTTGCCACTGAAGGAGTTATTGAGTGGATTTTTAGTTAGAAAGTTAGTAGGGCTCTGTATCCTACCTAGTATAACTGAGTGCTTTCATTAGTTGGGCTTTAAAAAGAATGGATTTGAAAGCTCTAAGTGGTTTGTAGACAGTGTTTTTGCAGACTTAGCTTGTGCAGTAAGCTGTTCTTGAAGCTTATGCATTACACCTTGAAATAAATTTTTTGCTGTATATTTTGCACCCCTCTTCCCATTCCCTGGTTGTATGTGTTTTTGTGCAGTGTGGCTCTATAGGTAATATTGTCCTCAAACACAGAGGATGAAGAGTTAATAATTTACTCTTCCTAGGAAGTGGAAACTTGTACACATGTAAACCTTGTTTAAACATTGAAATCCACCAATACTAGAATTCCCTTGACCAGCAGTTTTCAGTGTGGGCTCCAGCAATGGCATGGAGTTAAAATATGCCCAGGAATTGTACGGTCAGCAGTTAAGTCCCTAATGAGAGCCAAGCAGCCTAAATCCACCCTGGGAAACAATGGAGGTTGAAGAAAGAATTTGGGTTAAAACTCAGGGCTTTGTTAGGGGATGAAAATTTAATTTAAAAAATAATCTTCCCTTGACATGGGCACTGCACAGCAGCCTTCCTCCTACCCTGACTCCTCACCTACAGGTTGTCTGTGTAGAAGAGAGGCTACTTTTGAACGGGGGGGGTTTAGTGTTTTGATTTATTTTTTCCTATGTAATTTCTCATGTGTTGAGAATAACTTCCAAATGTGCTGTCCCACTTCATCCCTCAGCTGAAGGAAGTATAGTTACTTCCTTTCATATAGTCAAATTCAGTTTAAGGCTTAATTTTGTGCCCATGTTGCAAATTATTTAATGTGTCCCTGACATACTCCAAAG
Organism: Megaceryle maxima; assembly: GCA_024605025.1. NCBI lineage: Eukaryota > Metazoa > Chordata > Aves > Coraciiformes > Cerylidae > Megaceryle > Megaceryle maxima. Next base: position 68,515 of record JANHGN010021512.1, on the reverse strand, counting down.
GGGTAAGCAGCTCTGGGGGAAGTTAAGCCCTGTGAGCATCTCCTGGTGTGTTGTAGAGGTCTGTTGTTCCATTCTTTGCTGTTGGGTAGGTGGACCTTTGTGTTGAGTTAGTGGCCCCAGTAGCCCAAGCAGATGCTGTCACTGGATCTTTGTGAGTCAAGTTTCTGGCAAGAACTGAATGAAATAGCCTCTTTCTACCATTCTTCTACTCCATCCCAGGGGAAGCCTCGGGGAGGAGCTTCTAAGGTGCTCCACTCATGTTGTGACACAGTTACAGGATTCAGACCTTCTCTGGGTTGACCACTGTGTTCCTTGGGTGGTTTGGTCACGTGTTTCTTTGCCAGTTGTATCCATAGACTTTCTCAGTTGCTGGGATGAGATGAAGGTGTCTCCTATTCCAAGGAGGTTATACGCTGTTCTTAAAGAAGGACTTGATGGAGCCTGGATGACTTCTCATTCCCTGACCTATGGGGAATGTTTGGTGGATCAGAGGGGGCAGGTGTACACGGTAGTTAGGCAGCCAACTTGAGTGTGTACCAGAGATCTTGAACCAGCATCTGCAGACAGGACTGTGGGATCCTCCTTTTTCAGACACAGGAAAAAGTTTTCTCTGGACTGTGATTAGCAATGGGGTGGCTTTCCAGACAGAAGTACCCAAACTGAACCTGCCTTTGCTCCTCTTCCAGACAGCATCAGAATGGGTGAGGGGGGGGGAACTATTTGACTCTGAAATTGGGACTTGAAGCTATTAAGTTGGAGAAGTATTTGTCAGTTTTTCTTCCTACAAGAGCAGAGATGCACAGCACACACTGACTGTTCCAACTGGCAGAAGGGATCTTGGTGCTTCTCTTCATTCCTGTCCCCTATCCACTGAGTTTTCTCAGGATATCTGACAATTTATTTTATTTTATTTAGACCCAAACTGCAGTTAAGCCCAGATAATGTATGTGGTAGCTTTTGAGTATACTGAGAAATTGCATGTACGTGATTGTGTGACTTTGATACAAGTCACACACCGACAACACCACGGCTGCAGCAATGTGGAATAAATCAAAGTGGGACTGGCTGCCTCTGGTGGCTGCTGAAGGGTTGCAGTTAGTGACCGACGAGTCACATGATGTCATAAAGAGCGACTAGTTCTTCTGCAGAGCCGGGATTTTTAAGGAGAGCCACTGCTCTCTTGCTTTGCTCCTGCAGAAACCAAGAACTCCCACTGGCTGCAGCAGGAGCTGTGTCAGGGCTGCAGGCCTTGTGTGCAGAGACTGCTCTTCCTTGGAAATAAGAGCAGGAGCTTTGCTTGTGGGGTTGGTATAGGAATAGATTGTTGTTTGGTGCCTACCTACAGATGTAATGGTGACTGCAGGAGGCTGGAGGTAAAACTCAGCATTACCCGTTGTGAAACGGCAGCTCCATTGTAATTTTGTTGTGCAACTCAGCTTCTTCTTTTTTTTTTTTTTTTTTTTTTTTTTTTTTTTTTTTTTTTCCCCTTCCCTCAGCAAATCATCTCCTACATAGTGATCTGTAAATTTTCTTTAAGAAATGCAGGAAATGAGAAGACTTAGCATTAAATGAAACTGGAAATGACCTTAATGAAGTAATGCAGCGTTTCCTCTTCTCTTTTTCAGTTTAGAGTTTCTATACCTTGGAGGGAATTTCATTACTTCAATTCCACCTGAATTAGCAAACCTGCCTTCTCTAAGCTATCTCGTTCTGTGTGACAACAAGATCCAGAGCATTCCACCTCAGCTGGCACAGTGAGTATTTACTGTCATCAGCTACCAGCTGTAATTAACCCTTTGAACTTTTCCTTCTGTGTGTGTGGACCTGGAAGGACCTATTTGTCCTTTGGTGTGTTAATGTGACTAGACTTAACAAGAAGCTCCTTAGCATGGTGTGTTGCAGGCAGGCAGACAATGAATGTATAATATGGAAGTCTCAAAGGGTTATGGGAAAAAAAAATTAAAATGTCACCATGTGCACACTTTAAGGTCAATATTAATAGATTTGTACAGGGAGCCTTGAGAAATACCTGGGCAACTAAAAAAAAGATCAACTGCTGTGCTGTATTCTTAGTGATGAATACTTGGTCTGTTTTGTCTTTATCAGAATGTTTTAGTGTTTGTTAAATCCTGCATCACATCTCTAAAGGATAAGTTACTGCTTTAGCTGATCATACTGGGGGGAATGAGGACATTGCAAACTCTCTACAGGTAGCTTAAGGTGGTAGGTGAAGAATTCCGTGTTTAGTTAGAACCCCAAAACCAATTGAATGGCCTTGAAATTAATGGAAATTAATCGAAACAGAGTTTTCTGAGTGGGAATCTGATTAATTTGATGGTGTGGTGGGATTACTCTTGATGTGCAATGTCCGTTTGTCTTGTAACTTGTATTGGTTTGAGACCATCCCTGGATACTGTGCTGGAGCATCAATTTGTGCTTCCTCAGAGAGAATATTTCTTCCAAAAGCCCCAAAACTGCTTGTCACCTGTGCCCGTGCTTGCCTGGCCTGACCTCACTTAGCTTTTGAGATCTGGCAGTGTCACAGCGCGAGGTGGTGCAGCCGCAAGCAATGAAAAGATGAGGTTTTCCAGGATTGGCTGCCTACCAGCAATCATCTTTAATGCATGAGTGAAAGCAGGTGACTTATTCAGAGTATTGCATGGAGCTGTTCTTGATGTGTGCGCTGTGTATAAGGGAATGTTATCTCCCCTGAAAGCACTCTGTATACTTGTGTTCTGTGCTACCTTTTTTGTGGAGGTGGAGGGGAGTTGGAAGGGATACGAGAGGGACAGCAGCGTATTTAAGGCAGTGTTTCTTTAACAGGCATTCAGAGCCGAGCCAAGTTTTCCAGGGCATTGTGTGTGCTGGAGTAACAGCAGCTCTTTTAGCATGAATTTATGCTTTAAAAGGAAGAAAAACCAAAGAAAAATAAATTGGTGGGAGAAGGGAGAGCAATGGCATCTGTGTAATGCAGCTGCAGAATGATTTTGTTTTCACATCTGGACTGAGTTTCCATCTCCATCCTCAGGCTGCATTCCCTGCGTTCCCTTAGCCTGCACAATAACCTGCTGACTTACCTGCCTCGAGAGATCCTTAACCTGGTTCATCTGGAAGAGCTGAGCTTGCGTGGGAACCCATTGGTGGTTCGGTTTGTCCGTGACCTGACCTACAATCCCCCGAGCCTTCAGGAACTGGCTGGACGCACAATTAAAACTCGCAACGTGCCCTATGCTCGCAGCGATCTCCCGGAGAATCTCGTCCGGTATCTAAGCTTGGCCAGCAACTGTCCCAACCCTAAATGTGGGGGTAAGTTCACCTTCACTGCTCTGCTTCCTGGTTTTACCTGATGGGTTTTCTTTCCCTCAGACTTGTCAGGTCAAATGTGTTGTTGCATCCAAATTCCAAGTGTATTTCATTGGCTTCGGGTCTCCTGCAGATGAGGAACCTTGTTTGCTTAGGAATGATGTTCAGAGCTGTAGTGCTGGTTTACTGTATTTGTGTGGGAATGGGAGACTGTTTCTGTTGAAGTCTTTGCAGCTCATCTCAGCACCCCACTATGCTTTGCGGTCTGAAGTTTCCTATCTGTCTGCCCTGAAATAGCTCAGACTGAGTAATGGTCAGGAGAACTTGATTTCTGGATGGAAAAGAGGAGAGAGGCTGTATTGTTTGGCAGTCACCAGGAGTAACTTGTTTGCCTCTTGTTCGGGACTTCTCACATGTAGTTCCTGGAAGGAGAGGACTTCATAGGAAAGCCTGAAATGCTTAGGCTTAATTTGACTTAATGCTTTATCTTTATCCAGAGTAAATGTTCTGCAAATTTAGCCTTTAGAAGATTAAGGGTAAAAAACAACACGTTAATTGCTGTCTACCCTGCAGTCATAACACGGGCTGTTATCTTATCTCCTTACAGGACAATATCAAAGCATGCTCTGTAAGCAAAGACAGAAGGGCTGGAACTTGCATTGGAAGGGAAAGAAATGTTTCCTTTGTTCAGAGTTTTGCACAACTTGGATAACAGTGGATTGGTTTTTGCTCGTTTCCACTTTTCCTTATGAACTAGCACATTACTGCAGCTGTTATTCTAGCGCTGCAGGAGAAAAGCTTACTCCAGACCAGCTAGGACTTAAAACACTGCTGGAAACTTCTGAAAATGTCACCGTCTAAAATCACTTGCTGTGACAGGAAGGGAATGTAATTGTGTGTTACAGCAACACTGTTGCCATGGAAAGTAGCATCCAAACTCAGCATGGCGACTTCACTCAAGCAGAAGAAAAGTAGAGCTGTGAAGGTCTATTTGTGAACACAGCTTTGCTAGCTGGTAGAAGAGGTTTTGCAAGTTTGAAAATAGAGTGGATGAATTAATTTGACATTTAATAAGTGTGCAAATTCCCAGCCTGAGATTTCTCCCTAATGGTTAGAAGAAATTGCCATACTCTGTGGAAGTAGGTGCCCCGTGTCTCTTGACGTAGAGTATGCTGTTCTGAATCACCTAGCAAATAAAGTTTTACATGATTAATTATTTATTTTTTTTTTTAAACTAAGAAAAGAAATTTCAAATTTCCATAGGTAACCCAGTCCCTTTTCTTCTTCCAACATCCCTTGTCCTTTTATATCCATTGCTGTATCAATTAAATCCCAATTTGAAGCATTTGCACCAGGTGTGACAACCTCGCGGACCTTACCGATTTCTCTGCACAAGGTCTCATGTGTTGTTCCTGTTCCCTCTGCCCTTACAGGTGTCTACTTTGACAGCTGCGTCAGACAGATCAAGTTCGTTGACTTCTGTGGGAAGTATCGCCTCCCGCTGATGCACTACCTGTGCTCCCCAGAGTGCTCCTCTCCCTGCAGCTCTGCCTCCCAGAGCTCCACTTCCCAGAGCGAGTCTGACTCTGAGGATGAAGCCAGCGTCGCTGCACGCAGGATGCAGAAAGTCCTTCTGGGATAACAGGGAGCGAAGCGAGAGGGAAGACAGGAAAGAAAAGATATTTGAAAAGCAATAATGGAACAGCAAAGCATGAGCCTCTGGCCTGAAGGCTCACGAGAAACTGTCCTAAAGTCCACGTAAGGGGCAGAACATCTTAGCAAGCCTAGACTTGCTTGGTGCAGTGCTACTTAGGAGAACTAACTCAGTGGCATGGTGCCTGGGGTTGTTAGAAACATCTCCTGTCTGGGATATACCCTCTCTTCCCTTGTATGGGCTGGGGAGGGGGGTTTCTTCTCACTGGCGGATTTAGAAGGGTTTTAATAGATGACACTTCACTGGACTTGTCATCCTGCAGAGTACAGGAGACTGTCCAGATCTTACAACACTGTGGTAAATCAGAAACAGGCTAATGATGCCATGTGAGTATGTACGAACCCCAATGTTTTAGATAGCGTTTTGATTCTTTGCTGTCTGCTTTGATTTCAGTTACAGATTTTACACCCATCCACAAAAGATGGGAGCTGGGTTTTAGGGTTTTTTTTTGTTCAGGAGTAGATTTTTCCAAACTCTGGTTACTCTTCCTTTGCCTAGAGGCGTAGGGTTTCTGTGCTGTTACAGACGTTACAGCCACTGTAGAACTGAGCCACCTTTTCTCTCCCTTGTTATACCAAGTAGCTCTTAGTGTTTCCTCCTAAATGTACTCATTATTTTTCCCTTCCTCTGCCTCTTCCCATAACAACTGGAGTGTTGCTACCTTTACGGTGCCTTTGGAAAACGGACAAGTTGTTCTCCTGAGACTTGGTCGTCCTTCAGACTTGTGGCCATATGAGCCTGTGCAAGGGACCAGATCCAGTACTCTGGATCATGTTTTTGAGTCTCAGCTTACTGGAGCAAATCTGCTTCTTTATCTGTGAACTGCAGGGAAGGTCTTGATTGCCTTTTCTTGTTTCTAAACAACCATGTCACCCTGCTTGGTCTAGTTCTGTTATGCTTGGCACAGAGTTACTTCCCATCTCTAAAGTCATCTGCTTAAACTAGGTAGCAGCTTAGTGAATTTGAAATACCGAGAGAAGTGCCTCAGAGAAGGTTTTTGGTTGTTTTGGGTTCTTTTTTTTTGTCTTATAACACAAGAGGAAAAGCCATTAGGGAGGCTAAAGTGCATTGTCTGAGCATCTTGCACAAGGTTGTTTTGAAACGTCTTATTTATTTGTTTGCATTCGCTCTTGTTATGATGGCTTTGGCAGTCTGTTGGATTGTTCAAATAACACATTCAGTTGTCTTAAACTATGTTTAAAATAAAGCTGCAGAAAATAGTTCAGAATTTTTAAGTATCAAGAAATAGCTTATAAAATTCTCATGAATTGACAGATATATACTATAAATTGGCATGCTGGGGCTGGTTTGTTTTTTGCTTAGCGGAAGCTGCCCCATATATTAATATTTCATGGCAGACAGTCTTCTTTTGCAGTTTCAAATCAAAATGCAGTTTTGCATTTTCAGATGCAGTTTCAGAGCAAATCCATCTGTGCCTTTGAATGCTTGAGCAGAGCAAATATATTGTGTTAACAAGCTAAATGAACAGGAAACGCTTTGATTAACCCGCTTTGGTCCTAAGTGGGAAATTAAAAACCTGTGCTCCTCTCCTGCATTCAGAAAACACATGTACCTATTTGAGTATCTTGTGGCAGCTCTGTGTTAATGGTCCTGTTTAATTATATTTGACACTTTATATATTAAAGCACTTTGATAATTCTATTTTGTGACTAGCTTTAGTGATATTTTATTTTTTATTTTAATTAGACTACATTTTTTCCTTTAATGTGACCTGATGAACAAGGTCTGTGAAACTTTGTATGTTCCAGTCTGTCTCAGTGTGCAGGTTGAACTTCTTGCCTTGCATTTCCTTGACAGCACTGCTCATTTCCCAAGTTTCCTTTGGAGATAACTGGAATTTGAAAGAAATTAGCTGTTTGTAACATAGCACCCATCTGTTATGAATTAGAGCACCTTAGTCTGAAGGTCCGTCCCCCCCCACAGATCCACAAGGAACTAAATTGCATGTGCTCTGCACCTTTCCAAATAATTCTTTTAAGGATATTTTTAAGAAACAGTAAGGTTATTTTTAAGACACAATAAGGTATATGTGCAAAGAAACTGGATGTCACTTTAGCAAATTCTGTGAGGTTTGCTTGGGAAGAAGAACCTACAGATTTTGAAAGAAACCAACTGCATGCTGTTAGCTAAATTGGGATCAGGGAGTGGCCTGTGTTTTGTTCATCTTTTTCAGATGCTTCTTCCTGTCCCAAGTGAATGTCATCATACCAGTGCTGAAGGACAGTAAACTGATTGCAGAGCCACAATTTTAAATTGGCTGCTAGTATAACACTAGTGAGCAGCTGAGTGATCTAGAGCTTGGCTCTCCCACCAGTGAAGATGAGGCACGAGTTGAGATCTCAAGATCTTTTGAGCTCAGGGACAAGAGGTACCACTTTCATTCCTTCTCTTTAGCAGCAGCTGTCTTGAAGTCAAGCAATTTTCCACTTCACAAAGTTAGATTTCACCATGGTTCCTGTTTGCACAGTAGCACCTCTGTGTGTGATGAGTTAAGACCAGTTGTGGCCAGTTCTAATTTAGCTTGATCCTTAACTGCATTTTCTTTCCTAACTGAACAGGCATCCCATTTCTGCATTAATTTTAATAGGACTAATAGGCTAATCTTTTTTTTTTTTTTCCCAGATTCTTCACTGTAGTCAGATCAAAACTTGACAGCTTATGCAGTTGATATTGCTGTGCATTTTTAGACCTGATAAAATGTCTTGCCTTTTAAAATTTTATATATATTCCCAAATATAGCTACCTAGTTTTCTTTTTGCTGCTGGACTTTAAAGTGCAATTCAAGTAAGTCAGAATTTAAAACAATCAAGGAATTGTAAGAAAAACAGATGGTTGGCTGATGAGTTTGTTGTTAGTGAGTTTGTTGTTAGTTTGCTGGTGGATTGTTTGGGGTTTTTTTTCCCTTGGAGGTGGATTTGAGAAGACAAGGGATGCAGGTTTGTACTGTAGTGCCTAACGTATTGAGCCCCCAGGAGACAAGTTTTTCAGCAATTGTTAGTCCCCAAAGACTGGAAAATGTACTGGGCAATAAAATAGGTAAGACACAACTTGAAAATATGCTGATAGATGGTAGTTCTTCCTTCTTGGGAGCCCTGAGAAGCAGGCAGTGGTTTTGCCAGCATTATAGCTCTTTGTCAGTTTTAACTTGCAGATTTCAGTTCCTACAGATGCGTCTCTGAGTGAAGTCTTGGGTGTTTAGGTATCAGTCCCCTTGTTGCTACAGCAGCCCAGCACGTCCAGCTTTTGAAACTGTTCTTAAGCCGAGGCACAAGTGTGTGAAGCAAAGTTGCTCATTCCTGCTTCCCTGCAGGGCCCGGGGCCCTGCCAGCATTCACCCTCTGCCCCACCACCTCTCTGCCAAGGGGACCTGCTGGTGCATTTCTGAATGCAGGTACTTCATGTGAACTCTGGGGTTGTCTTAAAAAGAAGCAAAATCATCAATTCGACTGGAAGCAGCTTAGATGATTGCCAGTTCTTTTCTCTTTCTTTTAAGAAGTGAGACTTGAGGAAGTCAGTAATGAATATTTAAACATATTCTGAAGTGGCCAGATGCAGTTTTTCATGGGGTTCTGTCCTGGTCATTTTAAGTCTTTGAAATCTTGTGTTGAATTATAATGGGAGTTGGGGGGAGGGAGGGGAGAACCAGCTCCTTTTTGTTCCTTATTCTTGTTGGCAATAATGAATGGAAGGAATTTAATCCAATGAAAGTAATGAAACTTAATCCCTGCAATGTGTCTTTGTTACCCAGTTCAAAGAACTATTTTAATGCATCTTATTCACACCATGCCCTCCTTCCCCAGCTGAAGATACTTTAAATAGACTACTTCAGAATGCACACTAATACAGCAGTAACTCTATCTTGGAAACCTTTCTATTGATTATTTCATCTGCCTGCCTGACTAGAGGATTGATCTTTTATTGACCTGAACATTTAAGGGTAGAAAGGGTTCTCATCCAGCCCCCTTGTTCAATTTTTATCATGAACATTTGTTTTAGGAAGTCTTGAAGTGCCTTATGTTTTTAAATGTGTATTTTTCTAGAAATGTATGAATGTAGAATATCTCTAACTATTTCATTTTGAGCTGTAAAACAAACTGCAAACACTAAACCAAAAATGTTCTTTCTACAGTTGTCTGTCTGTTATTTGCCAACATCTCCATTCTGGTATCGCTGCAGGCAGAACCCTTGCAGAATTGTAAACATGAAAAATGGGGCTTTACATGGTCAGGGAACAGATGAGATTTGCCCTGTGCTGTGTAAAACCAAGAGTGGGTGAAGCTTCCAAAGGGACTGCTGAAACTCTTGGCTTTTGGGGCCCACTTGTGACAGACTGGTGTGTGTTACAGGCTGGACTCGGGTTCACCTTCTGGTATAGTGTTGCAGAAATTTGCTCCACAGTTTAAAGGTAGAAGTAACTCACAGGCAGGATAAATCCATGAACAAGAGACAGCAGTGCCACAGTGGGGCTTTCCAGCAACGTGAGACAACAGTTTTCAACTTCTTCAGTTGTTTCCCTCTTAATACACTAATCCTGAAACCTGTAAATGACTTCTTGAATGTTAATTTTCTGATCATGTTAACTGGCTAATGTGTTCCCATTTCTTTCTGTAATCCCATGTTTCCTCCTACGTCCTGAAGGGTTTTTGTGATCCATTGCCAAAATGTTTCAGATCCTGCTGTGCAATTACCAGTTGTCAGTGCAGAAATGTGGTGTATTGGAAAATGAGACAGTGGGAAACAAGAAATACTTGATATTAACTTCAGCAGGAACTATTTCAAAGATGGTTCAACTTTGTATGTAATGAAAAACCTCTCAAATTATGCACCAGCCTCATTTCATATAACATATAACATAAAATAGTGAGGAATGCAGTGATCTTACCTGTAATAACCAGGCTGAGAATATTCTTGCCTCTTTTTGTTAACTAAAGATACCATTTTCTGTGCTTTCTTAATGCCTTGCTTATATTCAGAAACAAGATTACAGGAGTGCTGTTTCAAAGGAACCTCTGGTGGTCTCTAATCCAACCTCTTCGTTTAAGCAGGACTATTGCCAGCACTAGTTCAGGTCACTGTGGGTTTGTCTAGATCAGTCTTAAAAACCTCTGAGGATGAGGAGTCTCTGGCTCCAGTGCTATAATCTCCTCTTAGTGCAGAAGTCTCTCCAAATGTCCAGCATTTTCCTGATAATAGTTGCCCAATTCCTAATCTCAAGGAGCAAATCTTGGCTCTCAACCTTTCTTCTCTGCTTTTAGCACTAATGCAATGAGAAGAGTGTGAATGAAACATGAGTTACGTAGGTGCCTGAAGCAGATGCTCAGAATGTCTGATGTTTTAGGCTCATGCAAAATTGCACAGATATAAAAGGGAGCATTATGCCAACACTTTGGAAGTGTTTTTCATTAGAGATACATGTTTCCTACTCAGTTGGACTGCCTTAGGTGATCAAGACAGCTAGATCTGAATGTATGCACCTTTTCTTCAGCACTAAGGTTGCAAGTTGCAGTTGCTAACCATTAAAAATAATTTAAAAAAAAAAAAATATTGGGAGAAAGTTAGTTCTAGTGCTGTACTGAAAAAGACAAGTGCCATCTGCACCCTTAGTCACAGTCTGGAGATGGCATGCCATGTCCGAGTGTTTCTGCCCTTTCCAGTAGCCACTGCTCTATGGTAACTTATTGGAGGAGGGTTAAGAGCATGTGTTCTTGTCCTACAGATTAGTGCAGTCTCTCGTCTCACCAGTCAGCAAAGTGAAGAGTTTTGATGAGGTACAGCAGCAGCCAAGGTCCTTTTAGGATGGAGGGGAAGGTGGTCCATAACTGAGCCCAAGTCCTACTTCCAGCTGGTCTTTTGTGGTGAGGTAAGGTTGCAGATCATCTGGTGTCCATTCAAGGACTAGCCACCCAGGGAACACCCAGGACCCTTCTCTTAGTGCTGGCCTGGGGCTTACTGGTGGCAGCTCAAAGCTTTGCTATCAGACCAGCAAAGGATTAATGTGTCTTCAGTGTTGTCCAATTTCCCCATCTCTTTTCTTGACTCTGGAAAAAGCAGGACCTGAAGTCAGTGCTGATTAGTCAGTTTTAAATCTATCCTATATATTGCACTTTCATCAGAGTGTCAAAGCCCTGCAAAGCTGGCTGACAATGATCTGAAGATCATTGCTGGTGCATTGGCAAAAGAGTGACTTCACCGAGCTGCGACCTTGCTTGTGTAAAGGAACATGACAGACCAGGAGTATTACAAGGTCCTTGTCTGTGCTGCAACATGGATGCTGATGAACTGGTAAGCTGGGAGGACAAACAAACCCTTCATCTTCATGATAGTTTGGGTGGAGACTCACAAGCTGAAGCCTAGCAAGTTGGCATGTCACCCTTTACAACGGCAAGGACACAAACATCTGCTGCTGAAAGGACCCATATGAAAGGCACAGGATTTCTTGGGGGTTGTCCCTGAAAGAGTAAATTTCAGCCTTAGGGCTTTGGAATTGGACAGGAAAGTAAATGGTGTGGTGGAAAAATATTTTTCCATAATTCCTGAGGGTCCTGGCATCCATAGTAAAAGTGACTATAACAAGCATGCCCAGTATTGAGCAAGCTGTCCTTTGTGCTAAACAAAGTTCTCTGCTTCCTCTCCAGTCTTGCTTTGCAAATGCTCTTTTATTAACCCCGGGGAGGGCAACCCCACTGTTTCTCAGGGAGAGCCATGTGGATGACTTAGTGGATTCTACTTGTGAGCAGGATGCCACTGAACAAGTCTTCACCAAACTGGCAGATCATGGGAAGGGGAGGAGGGTGGATTCAGAGCTGGACACTAGAAATAAGGGACCTTCTGTTTCCCTTACAATAGCCCTCTGCTTCAAACAGACTGCGGGTTTTTTTGGAGGTGGGAGAATTGTGATCTTTGAAGAACATCCTTTGCATCAAGTGAGCAGGTCACTGCAGCTTTTCATTCCTCTTTGCCCGAGGATCCCTCTGAGCTGCTCAGGGCAGTTCTTTTCCCCACATATTGCCCCCTGCTTTTAGTCAGGGGGCCTGCAGGGCTCCCTGAACTCAACCTCAGGGAGGTTGATGCCTCCCCTGCACCAGGTAGGGATGTGCTCCCTGCTCCCACAGGTGGAAGGGGCTGGCGAAAGCACCAGCTGAACCCAGCACTTTGTTTCTGTTGTGCATAGCACTGCTGAAAGGGACTTGCTGGAAGATTTTAAAACATCTTTCATTTATATAACCAAACACCCTTTATAATAATCTAAATCAGACCCATGTGGTTTGCAGCAGTGGTGTTTATCTTCAAATCAACACTGCAGCGTGGTTTCCAGAGTTGGGTTCCCCAGTTCTTCTCTTCAGATATTTGGAGTTAAATTGCACATCTCATTGTTTGTTTTTCTTTCTTTCAAGCAGTTCTGAGTCTTCTACTAAGAGATATAATCATAAAAGGCCTTGCAAAAACCCCCATGTGACTGGGCTCGTTGAAACACGTTTTGAAATGGTCCAGGAATGTCTGAAACTTTATGTTGGTCTTTCACAACTTGGAACCCCATTTGGTTGCCTTGCACTTTGAAAACCTGTTGAGAGATGACCCTTTGCCATGATTGGTAGGGAAATCCCACCACGAAAGCTTGGGCATCTGGCCACAGCTCATCTCTGGTTCCCGGCACAGACCTCCAAGCATCCTGCCTAGCAATATTTTAAAGTGCTTTTAGGAAAGCAAATTTCATTTGGTGTGTATGTGGAGGGGAGAAGTATGGCCTTAGGAGGCAAAAACTTTCCTTGATCAAACACTGCCAGTTGGCATGCTCCAGACTTGTCACAGCAGCAGGTATTTTCAATGCTGCACTCCAAGGTCTCTGCGACTGTGGGCCACAAGGAAAAAAAAAAACTGCTGTGGAGCATGTCCAGGAACATCTTGTTTACTTCATCTCTTGATAAAGGGCTGTGGGCATCTTACCCTATTCATGTGGAATTCAAAAGTATGTGTCTGCTCTGGTTTATTGCTATAAATTTGGCCTGTGTTAACAGTGGCTGGCAAAGCCCTGATAGGGTGTAATCCTTCTCCTATGCTTCCCACTTCAAGCAAGGGATTGTGGCTAGTGAATTCCCCCCAGGAAAGAGGGCAAAGGCAGGCAGGGCGTCTCCCAGGGCCAGTGTGTTCCCGTGGCGAGGAGGAGCCTGAGCTTGTGCTTGTTTACCTGCACCAGTTGCAGGCAAGTGCCCCTGTGCAATGGCATTTGCACAGCAGGGGATTAGCAGGGTTTGTCTTCCATCAACAGACAGCAGGGGAAAATGCATGTGTAATGTGCAAGGGGAGGGGGAGTTAGTGTAATTACTGCTGGTGGTGTGGGTGGCTGTCCTAAAAACAAGCTCTCCTGAGAGCCAAAAGCAAGCCCTTCTGAGAGCTGTCTGGGCTGCTAGTGAGGATGTCAAAAGTGCACAGCCCTGCATGGTCCAGGGGAGGCAGAGCTCTGGCTGAGCCCTGCACACAAAACCAAGAGGCTTAAGTGAGGTACCTCCTAGGCTTAGGAAATGGCAGGTGTCTTTGCCATTACGCACTTGAGCTTTTGCATCTAAAAACTCATTTCTCTTGAAGAAAGAGGTTCTCCAGCTGCTCCATCCTTCTGCTCTAGGTTGCCACAGGGGTTTTGCTCCCATCGTCCTGGATTTGCCCCTCTAAAGTGACTGCCTTTCATGTGTATTGAAAATGGGTGGCAAAAGTGTTCCTGTGGTATCACACTACCAGTTACCTAAGTTTTGTGGGGTTTCCTCTTATGGCTGAAGGAGCATAGACCTCAAGGTAATTCCTCAAACCCAATACCAGCTTCCAAACCAAGGGTCTCCTGACACACACCTTCCAACATCCCTTGTGGTCTCCTGGCAAAAGTACAACACGAGGTGGTGATCTGTGCCATTCGGCATGGAGTCTGAAGGTGGCTTCTGTAACAGGTGAGTGAGGGGGGAACATCCTTTTTAATGGGATTTTCTGAACTCCAGATGCTCTTCAGTCAAGCTGTAGCTTTTTAACAAATTTGTGGAATGCACCTTCTATACCAACCCATACATCACAAGTGTCTAATAAGGCTAAGTCTAATGTGATGATTTTTTTTTTTTTTAACCATCATAGTGTTTTCCCCAGCTTTATGGGGACAAAGGTGAAGCCTAATGATACTTGGGCATGACAAGACTAGGCCTATCTGCTCTGGTCTGGCATTACTCAAACAGCAATAGTGGTGTGATACGGGGCCTATGGGTAGATGCAGAACGTTTCTCCTCGTGTAACGGTAACAGATTGTTGCTTTTTCCATGTGTAGCAAATTAGAAACATGGAAATTTGCCTCAAAAATAGTTATTTCACATTGATCATATTAATGCACCAACAGATGAATCCTTTGGTAACATCGGGGATTATGAGGGTTCACAGTTATGACCCAGCAAATCCTTAAGGTGGTGGCTGGTTCATCACTAATGGAAAACCTTTTCACTCTTCCAAAGGCTCTTCAGACAACTGTAACAGCTGTAGTCTTGGTCCAGGTGACCACCAGAGGTTGGCATGGGGCTGTAGTAACTTTATACACACAGTGCATTAATTTCTGAAGTCCAGAGTGATAGCCTGGCAACAGAAAGGCTGAAATGGCATTTGAAAAGATTGTTCCAGTAATTTTTTTGTGACTGCTCCAAATGCCAGGATAATGTATTTTTCAAGCCTACTTCCCAGAAACCTGGTACACCCTTGGGTTTAATTAACCATTGCAGAAGCTGAGTTGATGTTTTATGAGCAGACTTCAATGCTGGCACACCTGGTTAGAGTGATAAAAAAAATTCCTCCATTGCCCATGTTTTCTCCTCATCAAAATATGTCTGAACATCCCAGATCTGAGAGGTTTCCACCTGACTGTTGAATTTTACATGTCAGCCCAACCATTTCAGCAATGACTTTCATTTTTCAGACTTGAAAGTCCTATTGCTTTTGTCAAAAACTTTTTTTTTTCATAATTCTCCAGGGTGAAAAAAAACCCAACAAATATCTCATCTTCATGATCTTTTATTCACTAATAAGCGTCTTCTCTATGCAAATCTAATTGGAAAGTATCTAGTCATAAACCTTTTTAAAGGCATCTTCTTTTTAGTTTTTTTTTTTTTTTTTTCTTTTAAGACAAGAAAGGTGCATTTCTTTTTAAGGCAGCCCACGATGAATGGCTTTCAAAACCTTCAGAGAGACTGGAGAGTTCATACTGTCAGGGCTGGTGTGTGTCCCTCTGAAGTCTGTGATTATAATATTTTTAAATGTCAGCAAGCAAAAGCTGCTGTGGGTTGTGAAATATTTTCCCATCTCAGTCTCAGAATGTTGAGGTAAAGTGATCTGCAGGCTCTGCTTGGAGTTTCTTAGGGGCAACAAAGCAATGAGCTTGTTTATCAAAGGGCTTCGAAGCTTAGTTTCAAATTCTGTACTAGAGATCTGGGATTTTTTTTTTTTTTTTTTTTTTTTTTTTTTTTTTTTTTTGAGGTACGCATCCTTGACACAAAATAACTTCAAAGGCCATGAAAAATCTATCATATGACTTGTATTTTAGGTGTAAAATGTGGGCATATTTAAATCGGTGCCCATGGAGGTTGTTAAATCAGGTGTTGTGCATCCAGGGAAAGCTGCTGCAAAGCTGCATTTGAAACAACAGCTCTGCTTTTAAAATTTGCTTGTGCCAGCTTTTATGAAGAGTAAGAAACAATTGTTTCCTTTCATGCCAGGCTTGCATTTGCCTTCTTGTTTCTTATTCATCACTCATCCTCCTGTTCCTGCACCACGTTCTCTCTTACTTTCATCTGACCAACTCCTGGCTTAGCAGCAACATTGTGGCCCACCTTAGAAGTAGGCACCTTAGAGCCAGTAGCATCTAACATAATTCAGCTGCTCTTACTCAAGTTCTAAAGCTCAACCTATTCTTTCCACAGGATGTGCTTGTTCTCCTCACCATATAAGTTCATCATCCAACATCTTGTGTTGATGCCATAAATGCATATTACCTCGAGGCATGGAGGAACTCCACAGCAACCTTCTCTTCAGCTGCCTTTCTCTCCCCATGCTACTCACCATCGCTGCACTTGCTGCTCTTTGGACGTACTGGTCTTCTCCTGACTTGGCAGATTTCTTAGAGACATTTGCTGCCGGGGCATGTGTGGGTTCTTTCAGAGGTACTAGACCTCTTCTTACCTTCCCATCTGCTCTAGTTCCTTCCTTGAACTCAAGTTTACTAAATTATTCTTGATATTATGGATACCAAAATGTGCATGGTGGTAACTTCCATTTCCTAACACTGCTTCTCATAATCCATTCTGCCTTTGTCTCTGATGTCAACTGTGCTGTCCTTGTGAAAGTCAACGCTTCACATTGATTCAGCTTTTCAGCCTTACTGAACTACCTTTACTCCCATTTGCCTCCACACCGTACCCCTTTCATCTCTCGATGTTCTCTCTTTTGAATAAGGATTATTTTCTCCATGACCTCATTGTACTCCTTTTCCCTTCCATTCTTCTGTCAGCCAGGCATGTATGTCCACTCTGCCAAGGAGCTCCATGCACATGGGTGTGCTTTTCCACAGTGCTTGTGCATGTGGCTGGTGACCTTTCTTCCATCTATCCTTACTTCTTCTTGCCTCCTCTTCTTCCTCCTAATGAGCTCAGAAACACCTTGTTTCACTTATGGCCCCCAGCATGCCATAGCTGTCCCCACAGGGATGGGCAAGGATGCAGCCAGCTGGTCTCTGCTCCAGGATGGCCCATTCACCCAAGAAACAGTTCTGATGGGGATATGGGAACCTACTCATTCAACATGCTCCCACCAGCCTCAGGAGCAAACACTGAGCATCTCCCTCTGCTCCATGTGGTTGTCAGCCTCAGGTTCAGATTGAAGTCAGTCCTTGTCTCTAAGTTTTACCTGACTGTGAGGATCTGGCAGCAGGGATGTGCAGTCCTTGACTGGCAGCAGGGTGCTTAGCAGCCAGGGAGAGAAGTCTCAGGCTCCCACCATGACAAAGGACCACCTTAGAAGGAATGTGGTGGCCTGTCTGTCCAACCCATATAAGGAAAATGCTTCAGATGGGGCAGCCAGAGCCATAAACAAGGGATGCTTCTGTTGCACATGGGATGTGCCTTAGATCTGCATTAATAGAAAGGGGTTTGTTTTTGTTTTTATTCTCTATTGTTAGAAAGAAAAACATTTTCACTGTGCCAGGTAGAAGAAAGAACATGGTGAATAACTGAGGTGAGATCATTATATGACTTCACGAGTAGTCATGAACTGCTACAATTGAAGGAAACTATCATTTACCACCTGTTATTTAGCAGACAGGCACAGCTGAAACTCGGCTCAAGTGCAGACTTTATTGTTTCTCTGTCAAATCCTGAGAGGCTGAGATACCTCCCAGGAGACCACTAATCACTGCTGGGGTTGGGTGGTGCGGGCAGCACTAAGTGAACCTTAAAAGCTTCAGTGGTTCAGATTAGCATCAAAGAGCTTCCCCAGGGTTCCAGGTCATGCTAAACCTTTAATAAAAAATCCTACACTGAGACTCAGTATGAAAGCAAAGAGTGGGCAGGTTTATTGGCAGCATCTGACATGACCAGTCCCCTTCCTAAAATTAAACTCCTGGTATTCTGTGTCAGCACACACTTGGGCTTGGACAAACCCTGGCTAGTCCCTCAGGAGTTCTGTTCTCCTCCCTTGCTCCAAAGTGCCGGTGACACCCAGGGATGGTCTTTCCCTGAAGCACTGTCTAATCTCAGATAACATTAGGGATTCATTCATCAAAAATGAGGAGTGATGAAAATCAAGTTTCCAATGGAAAATACAAGTAGGAAAAGCAACAAGCAGAAAACCACGTGGTTCTTCAGGTTCGGGGTTTTTTACCTATTTTCTATATTATGGTAAAGAAAACACATCATTCTGTGGGCAGCTCAACTGAGGATGCCCTCTCTCCCCATCAGCAGACCATCTGGTTTGCCATAAGGTGTGATGCTGCCTGATCCCATCCCCATGAGAGGGATTTGTTGATGTCTAATAAAAGCTGTGCACTCCCTGCGTGGGAGTGAGAGAGGGAATGATTCACTAGGTTTCACTCTCCTCTGACCATCCACTGGAACTTAGAGAAACTTAATAGTTTTGAGACTCCCAGCCCGCTGTTAAATTTGTTGCAATTTGCCAGGTGGTTTAAAAATTGTTGGTGAAGAGGGGATGCTGGACAGACAAACACATGCACTGAATAAGCCTTGTTCCCTTAGGATATCACTCTAAACATGGAAATGGTCCTAACTAGTTGGAGAGGATCTCATCAAAGATGAGGCAACCGTTTGTCTTGGAGTCCTGCGACCAAATCTGTATGAACATTCTTGTTTTCCAAAAGCCAGATTAGTACTTGGAGCTTCCTCCACCAGAAAGCTTGGTCACAGCCTCCCTCAATTCCCTTATGGGCTGGCTACACATTGCAGCATAATTATCAGCCTGACGCTGTCTCAGAAACCCTACCCTGGCTCCCTTTGCCTGACACAGTACCTAATCCATAACCTCATGTTTTACCCTTGATGCCATCCCTCAAAAAATAATAATTAGAAAGAATGTGGGAAACCAATTTACAAAAGGTTGGCAACCTCTCTCCCACATCCGACAGAGGATTTGCTCCATCCAGCTGCCCTGCCCTGTCTGCAGGCAGGCTGATCCCCATCCAGCTGGGTGCAGAAAGTCTTCACAGAATTTTTAACACCCCATGGATCTGCTTAACAGGTGGAGCAGAAGAGATTAGGGAGAGCTGAAGTAGACCAGCCCTTCCCCTGGCAGTGTGCACCAGCTCCGTTCTTGCAGGCAACTAGCCAAACAGTGGCTGGAAGGAGGTCATGTATCAGGCCCAAGCCTTCTGGGAATTTCTGACCTGACCCTCTGTCAGATGAATCTTGGATTAGCCTTATTTTGCATAAGAGACAGCCAGGATGAGTAGAGTGTTGCTAGCAAACCAGTTTTCACCAGTAGGAGTGAGCTTCAGTTCTAAGCACAGTGGAAACCATGCTGGAGCTGACATTCCTACCCTAGGTGTGTTTAAGTGCCAGAGGTTTTGCTTACAGGGGACTGTGGATCTCATGCCACTAGTAGGTGCTTTTCTTCCATCATATTCTTAAAGTCTTTCTTTGGATTCTTCTGGTTCCCCCCACTTTTTCCTGTTCCTGTCCTCACCTGGGTCACTCCTAATATCTTGGCTTATCCACCTAGCAACAATGGGGTCTACATCAACCATAGAAAAATTGTAAGATCATCTTTCTGAGAGAATATTTCAAAACTGGGAAGATGCAGGGCTGTGTGTTACAAAGAAAGCAGGGTTTTCCTTGCCTTGGATGGAGCAGCACGTGCTGGCCTAACAACACGCTGTGGCGGGAGCGAGTTACAAAGTCATCCTAAAGCAGTTCATGGAAGCATAGAAAATAAGCTTGAAAAGGAATGTGACCCAGGCCATACTGCTGTCCTCAGCTGCACCTAAGTTCTCCTGGCAGAGAGTCACCATTTGAACAGACGGTCTTCCAGGATGTTTTGGGAGGAATGGAGCAAGCAGTTGGAACCTCCCTGAGCACAGCTCTTTGGCTGAATATAGCCCACACTTGTCCTCAGTTGCCCTCACAAGTGATAATATGGGCAGCTTCCATTAAAAGAGAATGAAGAGGAGTTAAGAAGAAACTATTTAGGAAGGCTCACAAAGCCAACAGGATGATGTGGGGATAGCAAGAGATTATTCAAGACTTCAGGAACCTCCGAAAAGTAGAACAAAGTCCAAGTGACTGTCTCAAAGATCCCGTTCCTGTGAACTGGAGGAATATGGAAGCTTCTGGAGGTCAAAACAGTGGCTGGTGTTTGCTGAGAGGGTGCGTTATGTGGAGACCTCAGTCCTGGTCTGTAGGCATGGAGTGGCACTCCAGGATGTCCTGTCTGCCCAAAGCTCAGCATCCAGCCTCATGGCCTGGAAACAGGCTGGAAAAAGCAGGAAGTTTTCTAGGAGCTCTGCAAAGAGAATCCTCAAATAAGCAAAAGCTTCAACAATTAAACTTGATGGACCATGGATCAAGTGGGTATGTGAAAAGAAGAAAACAATCAATTATTTAAATTCCAGAATAAGAAACTTTGTCGATAAGAAGAGCAAATGGAAAAAAAAGTGTCCCTTTTAAGAATGAATTGGACAAAAGTGGTATTGCCTAAGTGTAGCCAGGTGGGTTTTTAGTGGAAAAGTTATAACTGCTGGCTACCACATGCTGAGAAAGGAGATAGCAAGTGAAAGAGATAAGGGTGGTGCTTTATGCTAATGGCAACATTACCTGGTTTAGAATGAGGAGTAACTCAGAGCAGGCTGTATGTAGATCAACGTGCTAATTAGTAAAGCCCAAGAGGGAGTACTCTGTGCACGCCTGTGTGTATAACTGACTACCTCATCAAACGAGGCCCGGGACGGATGTCTCTCTATGGGTTTATTTGCAACGTGTGAACAGAAATCTATATTTGCATAGAAAATTTAATTCTAGGACACATCTGTGGAGATTGCCTGCAGGCCACAGCCAAGTCTCACGGGAGTTTCTAAGTGTGCTGGATGATAATTTCCCAGCAGAGGATGCATCCATCCAGCACAGGCTGTCTCCCTTTCAGATTCATGGTGATGGGTAAAGAAGAATTTGTTGCTGAGCTACCAGCAGTTAGTTGCCTCATTGCAATCAACATGAGCAGTCAGGACAATTGTAGGTAATCATATATGCTAGACCCTGGAAGAGAGGTGTTACTGCTTATGACTGCCAAGTATGGATTCTCAGTCCACAAAAATCAGCTCCAAGACCACTTTTCTCAACAGTAACCTTGAAGTAAGTATAAAATAGTTGTATGCACCTTGAAGCAAATGATATGGGCCATACCCATGATCAGGGGAATGGAGCGTCTCATATGAAGACCAGCTGAGGGAGCTGGGGCTGTTCAGCCTGGAGAAGAGAAGGCTCTGGGGGGACCTTACAGTGACCTTCCCGTACCTGAAGGGGGCTACATGAAGGTGGGGAAGGTCCATTCAAAAGGGTTTGTAATGATAGGACAAGGAGCAATGGTTTTAAGTTGGGAAAGGACAGGTTTAGACTGGATATTAGAAAAAAGTTCTTTAATCTGAGGGTGATAGACCACTGGAATGGGCTGCCCAGAGAGGTGGTGGAGGCTCCATCCCTGGCGTCATTCAAGGTCAGGCTTGATAGGGGTTCTGAGCAACCTGCCCTAGGTAGAGATGTCCCTACTTGTGTAGGGAGGTTGGACTAGGTGACCTCTAGAGGTCCCTTCCAGACTGAAACATTCTATGATACCCCCAAAAGGAGGTGCTGTGTCTTGAGCAGCAGTAACTCCCAAAAAGGATCCAACAGGCATAACACCTAAATAACTCTGACAGGATGAATGAGGTGTTGGGGATGAAGAGACAGAGGTGCATCAAAGCAGTGTGAGCAGGTGGTTTATCCTTCCTTGTCGGGCAGTGTTGTCATGGACACTGAACCCCTTCTGGGTAGTTCTGCAGTCTAACATTTCAACAAGATGTTTAAAGAGAGCAGGAACTGAGCCAAGCTAAGCTGTGGAAAACAGCTGGAGAAAAACATATCCAGCCTTCCCCAGGCAGCTCCAAATGAGTTCAGCCTTTGCTTTCCCTTCCTACGACCCAGTCTTGGGTTGATCCTCTCTTCTGCTGGGCTCCAGTTACACCCTAGCGTGGGGTGATGGGTTCTCAGTACAGGGTTACCAGCTGATCTCTAGGTACAGCAGGATCCTTTGGGATGAAAGGGGCTTCATTCCTGAAGAGATAATAACAAAACACACCTTAACTATGGGCTTTCTGCCCTCACCTGTGTGCCTCTCCAGACCCCTGTTCCTGCCTGCCCTAATGCACAAATCCTTCCCCAGTGTGTACCCATAGCGCAGCACACGCTTTTCTGCCTTCAGACAAAACACTGGGCATTTTCCTGGAGTCCCTAACATCCTGGCTGCAGCTCTGTGTTGTTCAACAATGCCAACTAACAATCAGAGGGACACCCCAGCTCTGGAGGGCTGTGGAGCTCATGGGGATGAGGTCACAGTCCCTCTTCTGCTTGGTGAGGAATAAGAGGTGATGCACATGCACACATCTGTAGCAGTTGCCGTGGAAATGTCAGTACTCCCAGAGCTTTGATATTTTTTGAGAGCTAAATCCAGGAGGAAAAATGAAGTGTGCACAAAGCAGTGATTTCTTGTTATTGCTGTTTACAGGGAGCTTAATGATATGTGTGACTCGGTGGGGCAACATAAGCGCTTTCTGTTAGCTTTGGCAGGAACCAGAAATAAGGCACCCAGCTTTCATTTCTGTGTGAACAGACAGATTCCTGCTCCCCACCCTTCCCTCCCTGCTGTGAGACTTTTCAGTTTATGATCCTTGTTTTACAGAGCTGGAGACTGGATTGGTAAACCCAGTCTAAGAGCCTGCCTGTGCTCTTAAAAGATCAGATTTCTGGAGATACTGATACATAGAGGACCTTCACCACAGCCACTGTGAGGTGCAGATGCTCTGCACCTCTGCAAATCAGAGTACTGCTTTCAGTGCCAGAATACAGAATTAATCCATGTTAGGATCTCCAGCTTTTGGACTGCTGGCTGCCAGGACTGGGCCTTGGTCTCTCAAGGCTTTCTGAGGTGCTTTTTCATTCTTCTTTGAAGATGGCAGTAAGAAGGCTCCTAGCTCCTTCACTTGTTCCAGACAGGATCTTCTGCCTACCAGCAGATGCTCCAGGTGCAGGACTGACCTCCAACACATTTGCCTTCATTGCCCATCAGTGCCCAGAATGGAAAATGCTTTCTGGAGGATGATGTGTTAGACTCCCGGAGGAAGGGCACATCCCTCAATTTTGCTTCAGAAGATGGGGGAATGGAGAGGTCCTACTGCATCTTCCCCACTTTCTCATCTAGGATGTCAGTCAAGTCTAGTAAAAGGGAGTGGGAGCTGCTGCCAGAACCAGTGGTTACAAACTGGATGCTTTTACAAGGCTGGGGAACTAATGGGTCTGTGTATTTACGACAGCACCATGTGGCACAGCGTGCCTAACAGGGCTGCACAAATCTCTCCACTCTTGTTTAGACCAAGGCTGCATCTGGTCCATTGGTCTGCAGGTTTGGGAATGGGCAGGAGTGAACAATTAGCAGCGTTCATGCCAAGGCCTGGCAGAGTCAGTTAATGATGTAAACAGAAGTGTATAAAGCACAGCCTTAAGCCTTTCTGTGAAACCCTTTCCAGTAGCACCTGGCACTTCACTGCAGGCTGGGAAAGAAACTTTGGTGCTGGAACAGAGGTTTTGGCTTTCAGAGTCCGGGAAGAAAATCATAGAATTGTTGTGGTTGGAAGAGACCTTCAAGATCAAATCCAATAAAACTGAGTGGATGACTTGGGAGAGAGCAAGAAGTCAATGAGGGCATCAGGGCTGTGGGAGGCAGGACAGGGAAATGAATGCTGAGAGAGGTGGTGGGTCTGTTCACATGACACTGAGCGTTGCTCACGCACACATACCTATTTGCGGTAGTCATATTGGCTACCACTAGCCATGGGGCTGCACAAGCAGGTCGCAGAGCACAGGCTGGCCGCCCTCGCATTTACTCACCTTCTCCGGCCGGTTTTGCTACACACGTGGGATTTTTGTGCTGCCTCAGCTGCAGGCAGGGCCCAGGTGAGACGCTTTAGTACCGGCCAGGCCACGTCCCCACCTGCAGCAGCGGTGCAGGGACAGAAGATGGGCATTGCCATGGGGCAGGGGGACGGACTGTGGGGCTAACGGGACGCGGCAGCAGGGTCAGGTCAGTCGGGGCTGGAGGGGTGATGGGCTGTGCGACGGGTGTCCCCGGCTCTGGCACGGGGGAGTGTTTTTGGGGGAGGGTGACACTGCTGTTGTAGGAAGCAGGCGCCGGGGTGAAGCGGGGTCCAACCCCACCGGGACGGCCCCGTCCCCCAGGTTTTCCTCCGTGCTGCCGAGAAGTTTTGTCCCGGGTCAGACGGAAAGGTGGTCGGAGCCACCGCCTGGGCGGGAGGAGCGCGGCCGCCCCGGCCCCTCCCCGCCGCCCGCCTCCTCCGGGCCGGCCGAGCCGAGCCGAGCCGGAGCGCTGCTGGGCGGCAGCCGGTACGGAGCTACGCGCCTACCGGCGGCTGCTCATCCCCGGCCGGTGAGGGCTCCCACAGCCGCCCGCGTCGTTTTCAGCCGGCCCCGCAGCTTTGCACCCCGGGACTGGGTGCCGTCCCCGCAGGTGGGTCGGAGTCTCGAAGGGTTTGGGGAGAGGGAGGTCGGTAGCGGTGGATGGGGCTGCCCCGCTCCAGCCGGTCCTCTGCCGCGCCGGTAGCAGAGCGGGGCGGCTGAGACGAGAGGTGCCGTTTGATTCCGAGTTGCTTTTCTACACCAGCGCTCTTCGCTTTGTAGCGTTTGGCTCCCCGTGTCCCTGTCCCCGTGGTAAGCAGAGTGCTGTGGGTGCAGCCCTGCGGGACCTCCACAGCAGCGAGGCCGTGGGGCTGGGCTGGCCGGAGGGAAAACGTGGCAGTACCCCGAGCACTCCCACTCCGCGGCAGGGGCGTCAGCGGTGGCGGGCAGGCCACATTTGGGGTCGCCTTTTGAGGACGGAGCGCTGCTCCTTCGCCGTTCGCTGGCTTGGCGGTGCCCGGAGTGTCCCCCGAGCTCGAAATGGACTTGTACTGGTGTTTGGTAGCTCTCGAAAATACCGTCCGAACGGCTCCAGGCAGCGGGAGCGGGAGCCTGCCGGCGCTTTGCGATAGAAAAGGGCCGCCTTGCGGGATGCAAAGACGTGAAGTTGCAGCTCTGGTTAGTCTGTTCTAAGGAAAACTGCTGCTACCTGGGCAAGCTGAGTGCATTACGGACTCTAACTGGGGGGTGGGCAAAGATTGCAACCAACCCCGGGGTGCAGTCTGCCAGCTTGGAGGAGACGGAGCGAGAGGGAGCCGTGTACCTCTTCAGTGCTGGATCTGCAGTCCTGCCCCTGCTCGCTGGGAGTGAGACGTCCCCCCCTCCACCCGGCAAGCACTCCAGGGCCCCAGAGCGTCTGCTTCTCCTCGGCTGCGGGAGCATCATGCAGCACCCCGAGGCTCAGGCACGTCTTGGGAAGGGCGGCTCATGGAGCCCTCACCCAGACCTGGATTTTCCACTGTCCCACAGGTGCTCTGCGGCCTGAGAGGAGCTGGGAGGAGGCCAAGGAAACCGGATCCCTGGTAACAGGGAGGTGTCAGTGTTGCGTTGCAGCTGGCATTTCTTAGGCATCCTTGCTGTATCTGCCACATCACCTCACCCACCTGGTGCTGGGGCATTGTGTACGTCTCTCTTGTTGCAGACCCCTGTGCTTGCACTGTTTACAAGTAACGCTTTCCACCCAGATTCAGTCACGCCTCTAATTCTGGAGCTGCACCTCTCAGACCCCCACAAAGCCTCACTGCTGTCTACAGGGAGCCCTGGCTGGCAGACCTCATGGAAACTTGGATGTGGCCCTGTCCCTTGATAGGGGGGTTGCTTTGCCCAGCAAAGGGGGGAGAAGCCTGATCAGGGGCCCGCTGGGTGCAGTTTGGCAGCCTGTGGCACCCTGGAGGTGAACTAGATGAGCTGTGGACACCTCCAGCTTTTCGAGCTGTGAGCCTGTCTCCTAGCAGGAAATGTTCCCTGCTGCTCAGTCAGCAGGGGTATGGTGAAAGAGCTGTGGCACTCCAATCTGCCTCCTCTTGGGGATACAATACATCACTTGATTACCAAAATCCTGTCAAATTTTAAAGGGGGGGAAAAAAATAAATAAAAAATGCCAACCTTGTTAGTGTTAGAAGCTGTCCCCATGCTTGCTGCTGTCTGGCTTTGCAGCCCAGCCATCCTACTCCTGCTTGTGAAAATGCAGGTGTGGTGGTGCCGTGAAGGCTGAGGGACCGGTGTCTGATGGCCTGAAGGAGCAGCTGTAGCTTTCTGCCAGGTTTGGAAAGGGAGAGCAGAGCTCTTGAGGGCACAGGCTCAATCTGAAATGTAACTTTATGAAAATATTCCCCCTGTGGCCTCCACCTCCTCCGTGTTTGATAGCTCAGTAGCGAACAGCTCCAGTGGGGGTGAGTCTCTGCTTTTTAATTAAGTCATCCACACCTCAACCACAAGGTAGATCTCTCTTGTAAATCAAAATGCTAAATCACTAGGCTATTTTGCCTCTTATTCATGGTGGCTGTCTAAAGATGGTAAAGTTAAGAGGGAAAAATTTTTAGGCTACACCTTCCTGTAGAGCCTTTTAGCATGTTGCAGTTTGTAAGGCTGGTGCAAACACCCTGAAGGCAGAGGTAGCTGAGGGGTGTAAGGGATGCTGGAGCTGCCAGCAGCAGTGCTCCAGGCTGAGTTGTTCCCCAGAGCAGTGTCTTGGGGCACATGCACAAAGCAGAAAGTAGTGATGGGAATGGCCTGGGATGGGAAAAGACAGCTTTTTGAAGGAGGTTGTGTTCACAGATGGATGGAAGTGGGAGATGACCATATAGGCAATGAAGGCAACATGGATGGTACCCCAGACTCTGAGGACTGCAACCTGTTGGTGCTGCACCAGGACACTATCACAGTGCCTTGAATCAGTGTCCTGGTGGGCATGTGTCACACAGCCACAGTGGGGTGTCCTGCAGCATCCTTGTCCTGTGACAAGGGGGCAGGGATGTGGGAGTGATCCAACTACCAGGGGTACAGGGATGGCAAATTGCAAAGCAGATGCCTGGGGATTTCTGCACACTTCCAACATTTCTTCTCCTTGGGTTGCCTGGCAGCATGGTGGGCAGGAGCCATGTTTCTGTGGCCACAGGGCATGGTGGCTGCACAGTTTGGCCTTGCAGCCAGCCCTGCCTGTTTCTGCCTCTTTGTGATGAAGGTGTGGTTCAGCATGGCCATGGCCGTGTGTTCCTGGAGATGCAGCCCCTGCCACCCCACTTTCAAGTTATCTGCCACATGCCCAGCACTTGGGACAGGGACTCTCCTGGCCCAGGGTTTGGGAACAAACAGGAATGTTGCCCTGAAGAGGCAGAACCACTCTTAGTGGTCTCCCACTAATAAATTATATGATTGATGAAGTTGTTGTAGAATAATGAAAACCCAAGATTTTGCCCAAAGAGGTGAAAAACCTGTGCCTTGGCCTCATTCCCTCTGCAGTGCAACTGCTGGGGCATTACACATTGCAACCTCCACCCAGGAGGCAGGGGCTTGGGCATGGGAAGGGATGAGGAGCAGCACTACATCTTCTCAGAGCTGTGCTTGGGTCGTGTCCCCTGTCCTGTTTCTGGTGGGGGAGCATTCAAAAGCAATTGCCTTCATGATGGTGGGAGATGCTATCAGAAATGGATAGGAGGCTTCAAAATTTCAACTAGCTTCAGTCAACATGGAATATCAGGTTCCCGAGTCACCCAGTGAGCTCCCCTGTGTCTTGGAAGACAGAAGCTTGCCCTGCCTCTCCTGCCTTTGTGAGTAGCAAGGTTCTGTAACTCCTGGTGGTCACAGAGCAGGAGCACAGCTGGGGACACTGCCTGGGTGGGCAGATGACCCAGTTTGGTGTCGGTGGTGTGACCCATCACATGGTTGTGCAGTGGGCTAGCTCCCTGTCTGCCAGGGATGAAGATAGCCATGAGGCCTGGAGGTGCCTCTGAGCAAAAGCAGGATGGAGGAAGAGCGTGGTGTGGTCCCTGAAGGATAGGGTGATGTTTTTTCAGCTCCCAGGTGTTCCTGGGGATTGAGGCTTTGTAACGCAGGTTTTAGGATTATGTGATGAGCAGAGTTTCTTGGTTTTCTTTCTTTGTGATTGCAGGGGAAAGTGTGAAAACATAGGTGCTGAAGTTTTAAATATAAATTAAAATGAAGCTTTGTCTATTCTGCGTGCTTTAACTTTGGATTTTTAACTACCCCTGTTGGGGGGGGTGTTGCAGTAAGTCTAGCTTGTGATTTTTTATTTTTTTTTTTATTGCCTTGGGGTTGGCAATATTGCAGGTTTCTCAGGTCAAACAAGAAGGGATCTCGTTGGACAAGAGAAGCAGAAGGGAAAAGCAGGGGCCTGTCTCAGAAGCGCCAGCATTTTCTGAATTGCAAAACCCCATCTTGTGTTGTTCATCTCGCTTGAACAGTTACCTGGACAGCTTACCTTTTTTTAGTGTACATCCCAGTGTCCTGTCTGAGGCTGGTCCCCACCAGCTGACCTCTATATCCCATCAGCAGTGGTAGCCAGCAGCACAGACCTGCCACAGGTGAGCTGAGGTCCTCCTGCTCTTCTCCCAAGGTGGCAGGAATGGCTCTGATCTCTACATATTGCTTCTTCCCCCCCGTTGTTCTTTTCTGTCTCTCTTGCATGCTGCAAAGCCGTGAGTCACAGCTGGCCACAGAGCCATCTTCCCAACACATATGCTTCTCCAGATGTGCTCTGCTCTTCCCTTGCAGAGTTGCACGTGTACCATTTTCCTGTCATGGCAGATTTGACCAGACAGGATTGCAAGTCTCAGGAAAACTGGCACATTTCTGAATGCAACTGTTCTGTTGTTTGCCACTTGACATCTTCAGTTTTCCACCTTTTGATTCACTGAGCTGTGACATCACCTTGTTCTTTGGGAAGAAGTCTCTCTTTCAACGCTAGATCAAAAGGAACCAGTTGGGGTGAAACGTTCATTCTGCCTGCTCTGAGCCCATACATGCCACATAATTTTTTTCAGCTTCTTCAAGTTTTTTTTTTCCCCCTCTGCTTTTTCAAAAGAAAGGCTTTGAAGGGAAGAAACTTTGTGCATTCAGACATCATTAACTGCATCTTTTTTGAGGGATGTTTCTGTGTTAGCATACAGTTGCTCAGCATTGGTAGATAAGTAATCTTAGGTCTTGAATGACATAAAGAAACAGAATTTCCAGCCCTCAAGATCAGCCACTGAGATGACCACAAATTGTATTTATCCAAATATTGTTTTTAACAGTCAGTGTTTCCTTTCTGCGTTAGAAGATGATGGTGCTAATGTTTTTCATGTGGTCCAGTCACTTGTTTCATGCCAACTTCAGGCTTGTTGGATCATGTCCACATGCATGCTGATGCTCAGCCATGGCCAAATACTAGCCACTATGACCTAACCAGCTGGCAGATGTAATACCACAGAGACCAAGGGTGGCAAGGGGAGGAGAACAAGTCAAGAAGAGCTGGTGGACTGAGCAAAAGCTTTACTTCACCTGACGCTGTGACTACTATCTTAGGGTGTGTGGGCTGTCAAACTGCTCTTGTGGTGTTCCCTTACATCTGTTGTTTGAAAAATCAAATGACAGTAAATTCCACTTACACTCAATATTGCTCTTTGCCTTCCCTTTTCCCTCTGTGATGTTCAGGCTAACAGAAGCACAAGAAGGTGTTAATGGCCTCAGCCTTTCCTGTCCTCTTTCTAGGAGATGAATTTTCTTCTGAAATCACCCAAATGGGACCCTCATTTTCTCACAAAATAAAGAGCTAACACCTCTTGAGTGATGAAGGGATTGAGAACAGTCTTGTGCAGAAGGTCTTGGGGATGTCAATGGATAAAAAAATGGATATGAGCCAGCAATGTGTGCTTGCAGCCCAGAAGGCCAGTTCTATTCTGGGCCACATCAAAAGTAGTGTGGCCAGCACATTGAGGGAGGTGATTCTGCCCCTCTACTCCACTCTGGTGAGACCTCACTTGGAGTACTGGGTCCAGCTTTGGGGTCCCCAGCGTAAAAAGGACAAGCATCTGTTGGAGCAGATCCAGAGGGTGTTTGCAAAACTGATCAGAAGTCTGGGACACCTCTCCTAGGGAGAAAGGCTGAGTTGGGGTTGTTCAGCCTGGAGAAGAGGAGGCTCTTGGGAGACCTTACCACAGCCTTCCAGTACTTGAAGGGGGCTGTACTGTTTTGACACTGGCTGGACAACAGGTGCCCACCAAACTGCTCTATCACTCCCCCCCTCCTCTCAGCTGGACCAGGGGGAAGAAAATAAGATGAAACTCCTGGGCTGAGGCAAAAGCAGTTTAATGAAAAACTAAAGCAAGGCTGCGCAGGGAAGCAAAAGAAAACAAATGTTTGTTCTCTGCTTCCTATCAGCAGGCGATGTCTGGCCCCTTTTCTGGGAGTAGGGCTCCAAACGTGTAGCCTGGAGGTCTCTGTCTCTGGAGGACAAGCCGATGTCCTCCCTCCTCCTTTTCCTAGCTTTTCTAGTTTAGCTGACGGTATGGAATATCCCTTTGGTCAGTTTGGGTCAGCTGTCCCAGTCGTGTCCCCTCCCAAGCTTTTGTCCACCCCATCCCACTGCAGGGAGAATGTTGAAAAAACATCCTTGGTGCTGTGCGAGCCCTGCCCAGCAGCAGCCACAACACAGGGGTGTTATCAGCACCTTTCCAGCCCTGATACAGGGGCCTATAAGAAAGCCAGAGAAAGGCTTTTGCTCCAAGGCCTGTAGTGACAGGACAAGAGGTGACAGTTTTTAACTGAAAGAGGATAGATTTTGAGTTGGTTGTAATGAAGACAATTTTTAGTTATTCCAGTTCACCTGCACACAATTGCTATGGAGAGGTGAGGCACTGGAACGGGTTGCCCAGAGAAGTTGTGCATGCCCTGTACCTGGGAGCATTCAAAGTCAGGTTGGATGGAGCTTTGAGCAAGCTGACCTACTGAAAAATGCCCATGGCAGGGAGGTTGGGCTAGGTGATCCTTGAAAGGCTCTTTGAAGCTTACCATTCTGTGATTCTGCTCCTGAAGTGATCCATCAAAATCGTTGGGCAATTTGGCCTTAAAAAAACCTCAGCTAACCCCAGAAAATCCTACAAGTCTCTGCCCCCAAGACACCTTCACATTTTAAGGATGTGTTTTTGTTACCCATGTTGCTGCCTATCCCTCGGATCATCACCCAACCTCACCCTGAGGGGCAGTGACCCTCAACAGCACCAATCCCCTTGGATACTCTCCAGGCCAAGGAGCAGTGTCCCTGCTGGCTCTCACAAGAGGCAGGAGCTGGGCTAGAAATGCCTGTTGCCTTTCTGTGACTACACCAATGCTTGCTTTGTTGCATACTAATGAATGCTACTTGGCCTCGGCTTGTTATCAATGTTGTGCAGGTGCTGTGTGTAGAGTAGTGGGGTGGGGGCTGAGGAGACCCCAAGGGGCAGGTTCCCAGGGGGTTGGGGGCTGAACTTCTTCTCCTTGTGGAAACATTTCAATCTGTGAGTCATGGGAGGACTGTGCCTGCTAGCCTCATGCCAGCCATGGTAGTAGTCCACCTGGCAGGTGGGCTGCCTATCTGACATGGTGGTAGGCTACAGGGAGTTAATGGCCTTCTAGGGAGACTCCTTGTCCTTAAATGTACCTGGGGGCATGGGGAGGAGTCAAGCCCTTTGGGAGGCTTGGCAGTGTTTACCCGCAGGTCTTCTCAGCATCAAAGATTCAGTGCCCCTCTCCTACCCCCAACCCCCAGCGCTGCATGCATCTCATTTACCAGTGTTATCCCTAAAGCATTCACCTGGAGCCTGTCTTCTCCTCTCCCCTGCCCTTCTACTGTTGTTGCAACACCTGGCGTTCGCCACAGCAGCTGGCTAACTCCTGCAGCCGTGCTCCTTGTCAGATCACTCATCCTGAGCGATGGAGGGCAATGGAAACCTCCAGAAGGTGGTCCTGCTGTGGGGGAAATGCCACCACCGTTTGCTACAACCTAGAGAGAGGGGGAGGGTTAATGGAACCAGCTTGCACCAGTGCTCTTGAAACGAGCCTCTGTCACACGTGTAAAATTCTAAGTCTGGCTGTTGTGTGATACTGCGGTCGCAGGATGCAGCAAGCTGATCTTGTGCTGGGGGCAGACCTCGCACGGGCAGGATGGCATCCAGACCCATGGTATGTCTGGGGCTTCTGCCAGCGGGAGACTTGCAGTTGATATTTCAGAGGTGGCTCTGCTAATTTTGGATGCTGACCCTGATGTTTTCGGGCTGGAACTTGTAAGCAGCTTCTCTAAAGCTGGATATCAGTTTCCATGAGCTGAGAACGATGTCCATAGCTTTTCTGGCATTTGAATCCTGATTAATGTTTATGAAGAGCAGCAAGTTTCAGACCAGGTCTTGGTGACCACGCTTCGTTTTAATTTACTTTTTCTTTGCTCATGTAATGATGGGATTTTTCCAGAGAAAGGACTTGTGAGGAGAGCAGATCAAAGTGCTGGGAGTAGCGATGGGGAAGGATGGAGTGCCGGCCAGGTGCAGGGTGTGAACACAGGGTATGCTTGGCCAGGGAGCAGCCCTGAGGAGCACGATATGGGTAATTTTAGAAGCAAATGGGGCGTGAGCTATTGCGCTTCCTCCTCAGCTGCCAACGACGGGAGACTTGCTTATGGTCGTGTACTGGAAGCTAATTAAAACTGGTGACAATGGTAATTGAGTAAGGATGCTTGAGGATAAGTATGACCTCATGTCTAAAATGGTAATGAGGCCTATTAAAATCCTCACCAAAAGAGAAATGAAAGAGGGAACAGAGGCAAAGGTGGCATGGGAGCGGGAGCAGGAGTAGGTGGAGACAATACCTGGCAGCCAGGATGGAAGGGGAGCACAGAGGTGCTAGATTTTTAAATCTCCTTAATAAACAGCCCGCTCCTCAGCTAGCCAGGATGCTGCTTGGGCCGAGCTGGCCAAAGCACTTTGGTACATGTGTAATTCAAGTGCTTTCCTCCCCTTCTTGCCCAGGCCTGGGTTCCGGTCCCATTAAGCGATGGCAACATTTGTTGCCGTTTGTTGTTGTCTTCACTTGCTGGTTCTTTGCTGGAAGAAGGGAATGCACCAGGAAGTTGGCAATGGCTGCTAGTGTGGGGAGGAGACCTATAAAAATACGCCCTGAAATTGCACTGGTGTGGGAAAAGGTGTTGGCAGAGGAACTTGGTGGTGAACTTGAGGTGCCAGGGTGCCGCTCTCCGTCTCCGACTGGCACAGCACCCGATTTCAGCTGTACAACTGGGGTGTAGGGGCTGAGGGCTGCCTTGACCCTGCCGTGTGTTGATTTGCAGGGTGGTGTAGCAGGGCTTGGGATGCCACCGTGCTCTGTGGGGACCCACGCCTTGTGCTGACTCGCCTTACCGCAGAGGACACCGTGAGGGACGCTGGGAGGTGGGTGTTCCCTGTCCTGGCTCTGGATGCGCACCACATTGCTTTGGGTAAGCTCAGCTTTGGGCTACCAAACCCCTTCCCAATGGCCCTGCTGATGGGTGGAGATATGGTGGATGCCGAAGGCAGCTTCTTGCTGAAGAAAGCTGACCCCCCAACCTTCTGGCAGGGGCGAATGTACATCTGGATGACGGCTGAGGATGTGCTATGGAGCCAGGATTCAACTGCTCTGAGCTCTGCTATGGCAGCTCCAGTTTTGGCAGCCAGGAGCAGCAGCAGCGGGTGCTGCAGGAGCTCTGCACTGTCACAGTGGTACGTATGGAGATGGGGGAGCATTCTGGGGCATGAGGTTTGCTCTGCAGAATTGGATTTAGCTGGAGGGATGGAGAGGGGGGCACAGAGGCACAGCCACCAAGCAATCTTGGTCCAGCCAGAGGCTGTATGCTGTCACCTCCTGGGATGGCCTCTGAGACAAGCCCTGGCTAGATGACACCATGCAGTTAGGCAGAAGGTGAGGAAGCAGCCATGACGGCCAGGTTGTGTCAAGCGGCTCTCTCATGTGTTGGCCAGTGTGACAGCTGCTTAGGAGTGGCCTGGGATGGCCTCCTTTGCCCTTGACCTTTCCCATCCCCTGTAACTTCAAAGTGCTTTTCAAATATGAATAGAGCAGGATTTAATTAAAAGTCATCATCTGTAGTAAATGGTACCTCTACCCCCACCACTAAGCCAGTAGAAATGACACTGGGATCCACTTAAGTTGCAGTTGGCTCCCTGTGAGGCTGCTGGATGGACCGGCGAGACTTGGCCTGTTTGGCTCTCCACCATGTCCTGCACAACTGTGGGTCTTTAATTAGAAGACCATAAGCTGCTTGGCTCCTCTGGCTCTGGCAGCTGCCTTACAATTAATATTCCCCCTGCTAGGGCCAGGATTTACTCTGCTCAGTGGCAAACAAAGCGCTCCATCAACTTCAAGTAGCATCAACATCCAGGGGAACAGCAGTTGGGAGGGTGGGGGAAAGAAAAGGTGGATATGACAGGGGTGTTTCTGATCCCTGAGTGGGAAGAAGGTGCAGTAATGTTTTCAAGCAACAGCCAGAGGTGTAAGGATATTGCTGGTGGTGAAGTGTGGGAGCCCTGGGATGCCAAGTCCACCTTGCTCACCTTACTGGCAAAAGCCAGGTGTTACCCTCGGGTTTAACCAGGGAGCTACAGAAATAGGGTGATGTTAAAGCCTTGTAACAGCCCCATCAGCTCCAGTGAGCTCCAGGTAGCACCAGCCATCGTCCATGCTGACCGATGGAGTTTTTCCATGAGTCCTGGTATAAGGGGAGGGGCACTGACCTGACTGACCATCTCCACTGTCTGGTGTGGTCTTCATTTTCCAGAGCGCCAAAAGACCTCCTAGGGGATGGGGAGAGAGAAGGGGAAGTGAGGAGCAGTTTACAGGAGGGAGATGAATGTCCTCCCAGGGATCCCTCCACGCTGCTGCCAAGTGGGGCTGATCTGTGCACACAGCTGTACCGCAGCGTAACCCAGCAGCAGGAGCTCTCAGCTGTCTGTCCCAGCCTGGGGTTTGCTTTACCTGGCAGCCCTGCGACCAGCATGTCACCAGCATGTGAGCTGCCAGGAGCCCGTGGTTCAGTCTCTGCTTGCGTAGCAGTGACACATTTTTGTTTTAAGAATTACATGTGGGCTTTGATTCTCCGAGCTGTGCCCAGTTCTTGCTCACGCAGAGGAGCCTGGCTGGGGAAGAGTGAGATGAGGCATTGGCTCAAAATGACTGCCTTACTTCTCCCTGCAGATTTATTTCTATCAAGGCTGGAAGCAGAAATGGCTTGGAGCTTGAAGGAAGAACTGGGAGCTTTGGACAGTGGCAGCTGTTGGGAGAATAGCTTTCTGCCATAGAAATTGTGTGCAGGTGACCTGGAATAAATAAGAAAGGACTTAGCACCAGAGCAGTTAGTGAGGGGCTGTGTGATCCTAGCTCAGTCCCCATCTTCCTGCTTCCCCTTAAAGGGGATGCACCAGTAGTTAAGTAGAAGTAATGCTTTTCTAAAGAAAAAAAAAAAAAAAAAGTCAGTAGCCTGCACCCATTTGTGTGTGCAGTTGTGAACAACCCCCCCCAACACACCCTGTTAAAAATGCCAGAGTGTGTTAGATCCACAGCAGAAATAGGTTTCTTATTTCATGTAGGATTTTTTTTTTTCCCCCCATCCTATTTTAATAGGGAGATAGCAGAGAATAATTTTAAATGGAGATTTAAAACCATAATGTTGCTTATGTGCAAGGAGAGGGGTGCCTCCATCATACCTGCTTTGGGAGTGTCCCTCAAAAGCCAGTTCTCAGCTGATGTCTACCTAGGACCAACTTAGTTTCCAGCCAGCTGGGAGACGGGTGGAGCCCAGCTTGGTGTGTCACTGCGTAACACATCTGAAAAACGCTGTCCCACTCCCTTTTCTGTGTTTTCTGCACCGACTGGCAGCTCTGCTGCTGGCTCCCAGACACGTCAGCCAGGTAGTTGGTTATCTGCTGCATGTAGGGGTAAGGGTGGGGGACAAGGATGCCCTACACAACTTTCCAAAGAAGTGTGCTAGTAACTGTGGTACCATGAGATCTTTCTCCAGAGGTTTATTTCCAGAGAAGTACCATGGGGAACCATCACTCGTTTTCCCCTCTCCCATGACCAGGGCTGCCTGAGGTTTATGAGTCACTTGTACAGCTTCATTATGTATTTGGCTAGTTGAATAAAGAGAGCCCCTGGACTGCCCTCTCCCCCTGTGCACTCAGCAAGTGACAGAGTATGTGTCCAACTACACACTTCCCTGTAGCCCTGCCTGTGGGTCTCAGTCTGGTGCCAGGGTGTCTGTTCTCGAGGAGGGGTTTGGGAGATGTGGTTTCTGTCTGAGGAGGAGCACCTGTGGGAGCAATCATGCCAGAGTAGGGACCTCCTTCACTGGGAGCCCCAGCAATGTCTTCTTCCTCCTCACCCCTTTTTGCCTCCCTTAGACATCTTCTGACCGCAGTGGGAAGAGCTCCCCGTCCTTCTCTGCTGCTCTTCTGGGAGTTGTGTGGACCTTCCTGACTGGAGGAGTCCTGCTAGTGCTCTTCTTTTTTGTCTTCACAATTCGCTTCAGGAAAAACAGGTAAGGGCTTCCCTCTTCTGTTGTGAGAATTCCCTTGAGCTGGAGCAGTGGAGTTGGGCTCCTTCAGGACCAGGCTCTGAGCCACCTATGGGTCAGGATGGTAGAAGCCTAAAGGAGCAGCAGTAAGGACAATGCAAGGGATATTGCAACTTTCTCCATCACGCCCAGTGCAGATCACTGGTGGAGACAGCCCTGGTTGGACTTCTCCCTTCCTCCACAAGGCAAGGAGCTGTAGACAAGACAGAGCATGGATGCCCTCCAGCATGGCATAGGTAGCAGTGCGTGGTCTCATACCAAAGGTGCTATTCAATAAAACCATCAACAGGAGTAAGCAGAAAGAAAGATGGTCTCCTTCTCCACTCCACAGTCTTGAGAGCATCCCTCTGGGCAGCACAGCTCCATGAGCAAAGCCATCATGCTCTCCACAGTGTGCAGATATCCTTCCTGCTGTTGGGCCACTTGTAGTTTCAAGATATTGCTCATCTTTTTCTGAACTTGGTCATTGTCCCTTTTGGTGGGGAACATGATCTCCATTAGTGAGAGAAGCTGGTGGGGAAGTGCAGACTTTCCTTGGTGCTGTTCAGTCTGCACAAAGAATGTAGAGTCCTACTCCTTTGAATGCAGCATAAATCAAGCAAAAGGCCCAGGGATTCCTTATAGCTTGAGCTGACAGAGCTTATCCTTCCTCAGCAGTTCGAGATGTCTCACCTGCCTCCTTGCCACCTTTTCCTCAGTTTTAGTGGTCCATTGGTCTCTCAGCAGCTTCCCCTATAGTGTAACATCCCACTCCCAAACTTCATCTAGCAAAACCTTTGTGCTCTGTGTGCCATTGTTTTGTAGAGAGGTGCGTCTGTGTGCAGCTCGAGCTGCTGCTGTTCCAGTGCTCTGGTTGTGTTAAGGAACTTAACGCATCTTGTAACCACTGTGTAATCAGGAGGGTCCTGCTCATAAGGGTTTTTTCTTGAGCACTGTTCCTGCTGTGGTGCAGTAGCTGCATGACCTGCATCCCAGTTTCAAGCCCTTGATTTACTGAAGCAGAGTGGTATTGAGTTCAGTGGCAACCTTAATTGATTACCAAATAATTTAGGCCCCTGCAGGTATTCTCAGCGCAAGCTGTAATGAATGTGAGTTATTTATTTGTGCTGCAGCAAATAAATACTGGTCTGCCCACAGAACCTGGGAAGGCAAAGGAGACCTTTTTCTGTGTGCAGCTGGGAGAGTGAGCTGATGAATATCTTTCCCCAGGGCCTGAGGCATGGCAAGGAAGGCAGGGAGGGAGAAAGCCAGTTGAATTACAAGCTCTGTGTCTGCAAGGCAAGCCAGGAAGGAGCTCAAGGGTAGAGAAATGTGTTGGCTTAGCAGCAGATAGAAGGGACAGAGCTATGTGGAGGGGGTGGCAGGAGCTACAGCTTTCACTTGATGGGCTTGCTGGAGAAGGGTGAGAGGTCAGGAGAGATTGGTGGGTTGATTCTCCCCTCCCTGAATACAGTTACAGGATTATGAGTGATGGGGTGAAATTACAGAGGAGAAGCTGTAACCTGAACTTTTCTGGCAGCTCCATGAAGTTGAGACTGTGCTTAGGGTGGAGGTATTTCCCCAAAGGAAGGAGCAGTGGGAAGAACCTGTTCCTGGATGCATTTGTAGCTGTTGTACCCAAAGCTTACTGCTGGGGACAGTCACCCCAAGCTGCATTGGTGAGGTTTTCCACTTCTGCTCTGTTACAGCAGAGGACAGTGGAGGAAGATGTTGACCTTGAACCTGGGGGGCTGAGCTGTGTGCTGTGTGCCACCTCTGTGACCATGGGGCTTTTCTTCCCTGGCTCTGTGCTGCTGCAGGGCTGTGTGGCTACAGCATATGCTGGCACCACTGCACAGCTCTGTGTGCCTGGCATGGGCACCAGTAGCAGAGGATACCTGGCTGTGGTGACCCTGTCTGCTTTGCTACTCATGGCTTCCCACAGTTCTGTCCTTAAAGATGATGGCTGAATCTGCCTCAGGATGCTTTTCTGTGCTGCAGATCCATGCTGGGGTAGAGGTGCCATGGGGCAAGCCTGGTACCCATCTCTTTTGGGGAGAAGGGACCTTGCTGTCCCACAGGAGTGTCAGGGTAGGGCAAAATGAATATCATGGAGGGGATGGGGTATGCACCATGGAGCAATGGCTGAGCTTTTGGATGAGCTGGGAACAACAGAGACTGAGGGGGTGGGGGGATGATAACAGTATGTCAGCATCCCTTATGGCCATCATCATCCCTGTAAGGGGACCTTACCCCTGTGCTGCCAGGTCATGACACTCAATAACTGTCAATGCCTTCCCTGCTTTGTTTCCTGGAGGATCGTGAAGATGTCAAGCCCCAATCTGAACATTGTGACTCTGCTGGGCAGTGGCTTGACATACACTAGTGCTTACCTCTTTGGGATTCAGGAGCAGAGCCTGCCATCTGGAGACTCAGTGGAAAAGCTTATTCAGGTGAGCGGGGAGTTTGCTGGGATGGGTTCCTTCACGCGTGCACACACATGCACCTACGTGCGTGTTTGTATGCTCTCTCTTAGCGGCAGCCTGTCACCGCCTCGCTGCTGGGTGCCTCCAGCCGGGCTGTGGTTCCCTCCTACACAACACGCACCCAGATGTGTTCTGTCTGAATGGCAAACTACAGCCGCACTGGGGCAGGGTTGAGGTGGTGAGAAATGCCAGGCAGGTCCCCAGGGGAGAGGACAGTGCCTGCAGCAGCTGCCCCGCAGCTGTGCCATAGGGAGAGGGCAGCCTGAAGGGAGATGACATCCTCTGCACAGACACTGCCTGGTGTGGCTCAGGTGCCACGAGGTTGCAGGTGAGTTTTTTGACTCCAAAAAGGATCTTCATGAAATGCTGACCTGTGCAATGAAACCCTTGTAGACCGGCAGCCCCAGGTCAGAACACAGACTGGGGACTGGGTTCAGAGGGTTGTGATCAGTGGTGCAGAGTCCAGCTGGAGACCTGTAAGTAGTGATGTTCCCCAGGGATCAGTTCTGGGTCCAGTCTTATTCAACATCTTCATCAATGACCTGGATGAAGGGGTAGAGTGTACCCTCGGTAATATTGATATTAAACTGGGAGGACTGGCTGATACACTGGAAGGCTGTGCTGCTATCCAGACAGATCTGGACAGACTGGAGAGCTGGGCAAAAGCAAACCTAATGAAGTTCAACACTAGGATAGGATGAGAGGTAACAGTAGCAAGGTGAAACACAGGAAGTTCACCTCAACATGAGGAAAAACTTTTTAAGTCTGAGAGTGACAGAGCCTGGAACAGGCTGCCCAGAGAGGCTGTGGAGTCTCCTTCTCTGGAGACTTTCAAGACCCACCTGGATCTGTTCCAGGGTGATCCTGGTCTGGCAGGGGGTTGGACTTGATCTCCAGAGGTTCCTTCCAACCCCTACCATTCTGTGATTCTATGACTGGGCATGTACCCAGGTGGGAATGGGCTGTGGGGGAGAGCACACCCTGCCATCCTGCTCCACTGCTGGGATGGGGTTAATTAACAGAGGTGCCAGTGAGTGATTTATTGGTGCTGGGACCCTCCATGCCCCTGCTGCTCGCAAGCTGCCTGGATCTCTCTCCCTGCTCCTCTGACAAGAGCCTCTCAGGCTGGGGGGGGAAAGGCAGCAGGAGGCATGCCTGTGGAGAAGTAAGTGCCTTTTCATTTATTTAATATATTTCACCCTGTGGTCAGCTTTATAGTATTCATTATGACCCTTCAGAAGCCAGAAGACCATAGACGCATCTCCACCCATTGTTACTGCATCCCTGGGTGGCCGTGTGTGATGTGTCCCTGCGAGCCCCACGGCTGCCCCTTCAGCCCCCTTGCTCTGCCCCTCCGGCAGGTGCGGCTCTGCCTGCTGTGCGTGGGGACTTCCCTGGTGTTTGGCCCCATCCTGGGGAAAAGCTGGCGGCTCTACAAGGTGTTCACCCAGCGGGTGCCAGACAAGCGGGTGGTGAGTACACAGCACCTGGCGGGGGGTGGGGGGCAAATGACACAAGGGAAATGAACACCAGCAAGTCCCAGAGTGGTGCAGGATAGCAGATAAAACTGGCATGTGACATGGATAGGTGTCAAAATCAGAGGTCTGGTTTCATACCTAGCTGGGCATGGGCTCCTCATTTATGCCTGTGCAATGAGGCAGGAGCTTTTCCACTCTACAGGCAAGGGGGTGCCCTGCCAAGCTGCCTGTTCCCTGGTGGAGTTTCAGCTCCATCACCGATCGAGGTCTTGGTCTCATTCTATGTTGGCCACATGCCTTTATTACACTACACACTGGTGTTTGCGTCCAGGTTTGGGCTGATTGTTTTTGTGGGCTGAACATAAACCAGGTATCCTCAAGGGCATCTGGTATCAGGCCATCCCCAGATGCATCTGATCCCCTCAGGGAGGGAGGGAAAGAGGGGGCACACGCTGGGTGCTCCCCCGCAGCACTGAGGGGAGGGGATACAGCAGCTAGAAGGGAAATGGGAGCCACCTATATACTTTTGTGCATGTAACAGTGCACTTACAGCTTTGAGTGGCCACTTACCAATGGTGATAAAGTACATCTCAGATGAAAGGTGAGATGAGAGGGTTTGCAGGGGAACCAGGATTCCCATTTCTAAGGCACCGTGATCTGTGTTAAACTTGCAAAATTATAAGCGTATCAGCTCCCCCCCCCCGCCTTTTTTTGTCTCTGCTTGTGATGTGGTCAAAAGGGATGATACTCTTGTTTTGGAAGAGCTGTTTCCTGTCGTAGCATTTACCAGCCAGCCATGCCATTAGGGATGGTCTGTACCTGTCCCAAAGCCTGACCAGGTCTCCAAGAGTTTAGGAGTTGGAGACAGAGATCCTGTGTCTCAGATGTCAGTGAGCCACTGGACTCCACTCTGGGGGAAGTATTAGGACATGTCCCTTGGAAGAAATAACCAGAAGGAGACCCAAGGGGGTGGAGATTATTGGTGTCCATTTGTCCCCCACAGTAACAATATTTGTGTGCTTGCAGATTATCAAAGACCTCCAGTTACTGGCGATGGTGGCAGTATTGGTTCTGGCAGATGCTGTGTTGCTCTTGACGTGGGTATTCTCTGATCCAGTCCAGTGCTTCCGAAGCCTCAGCGTCTCACTGCGGGTAAAAGGATGAGGGGGGCGGTGGGGGGTTGTGCCATGTCCTTCCCTATATCTGTGGACAGAGTTGGTGGATGGTCAGGCATTTGGAAGTGATGTTTAAAATTAGAGAAATAAAAATAAGCCAGAAAGTTTTCTGGGTGCTCTGCATTGGGTTTATGTCTGGTCTATCTCAGAGGTGAAGATCTGCTGCAAAATCTTCAGGTCTGTGATGATCACCTGGGTGATACAGGAGATGTCAATGGCATCTGCAGATGCTTTAGAGAAAGGTTTACCTAGCCCTGTTGGCAGCAAAGTGCCAAAATCTTCCTCGCTTTAACTCTCTGCCCCTGGCAGCAGCAGCTTTGGCCTTTCCTTTTAGGAATTTACAGAGGAGACCTGCTCAGATGCATCCACCTGTCTGTCCACTGGTCTGTGCCTGCTCCTGGGCTGGGGCAGCAGCCTTCACTTCTGCCTTCCCCTTGCCTCCTAGGCGACAGAGAAAGGCATGACCTGCTCGGTGAGCCGGGTGCAGTCCTGTGCATCTCTTTATTCCGATCTTTGGCTCGTTCTCATTTTAGGGTTTAAGGTACGTAACCTCTTTATTGATTCTTGGATCATATCTCACTTTCTCCCAGTCTCACAGATTGAACCGTTTAGTAGCATTTGTAGTTTCACTACCCTCCCAAATTACGTCTCTTGCGGATTTCAGCTAATCCTGTTCATCCTGAAAGCCCTCCCACATCCAGTCTTTCCCATCTTGATGTTTTCTTGCATGCCCTTGTAAAAGCAGCCACTTTTTTCCTTGCCTCACCATCTTTTACGTACGTCACGTGCACACTGCCTCTGTAGCTCTTTTCCTACAACCCTCTACGCCTTATCTATCTTCCTTCTTAAAACTCATGTCTTACTGTTTTTTCAAGCACAATTTTTCTGTAAAGCCACGGATGACTGCCCACTGCAGTGATGCACAATGTGGCTCAGCCCCTGAGTCCTCTGACTCCAAATCAAGGAGGTGCTGATGACAAGCGCGTGGTGCCTACCTTTACAGGATGTGTATCAGCTTAATTATACCACTGAGGTACACTTTCACTGGTGTGGCTTTGCATGTGGCCGTTCCTATTCCAGAAGAGTTAGTTATACTGATGTAACTATGTAGCTATAATTATTCCTCTAATTATCTGTGGTCTCTCTGGGTTGGCAGAGGCTGGATGCGTTTCAGAAAGCTGATGTTGATGAAGCTTGTGAGATCACAGCCTTTCTTTGGGAATGGCTCCATCTCTGTGTGCAGTACAGACAGTTCCTTTCTGACTCACCATCTACCCAACATTGTAGGAAAAAGAGCAGAAAGAGACCTCACGACACAGCCAAGTCCTTTTCCCCCCTACACTTCATTTTGAAGATGTTAGTCTAGCCTGTCCTTAAAAGTCCTTTGGTGTTAGGGATTGCAGGTGTTCCCTGGGCTTTCAGGGCTGCATCTCCACCTCTGATTTTGTTTGCAGTTTGTTTTAGGGTTTAGACAGGCAGTGTTTTTGCCTACAGTCCCTACAAACTGCTTATTGGAATAAAACATCCCCATAACCAGTCCTGGGTATTCTTTGTGACCCCCAGTAGGTAGATAGGATCAGGGTCAGGTTCAATGAAATGCTAACAAAGTTATTTCTTCACAATTTCTCTGGACTTAATCTGGATTTGCACTAATGTGAGAGTAGGCTCTATCTCTGTGTGTACTTATCTTCTACGGCATTAAAGTGCTCAGCGCTTTGTGAAGCTGCTCAGTGTATTACCCTGATTTTACTGGCACAGAGCAATGAACAGAAATTACTTGCCAAGGACATACCCAGAATCAGGAGCAAAGTCCTCTGCTCAAGATTAAAACAAACAACAACCAAAAACTTAGTCCCGTGCTTACTGAACGTCCTGGTTTACTAGACAGCAGTGCTGTTGTCCATGTCCCAGATATGACAGACTATATGAATTTTAAATGTGACTTTGGTGCTGGTTTGGTGGGGTTTTTTCTTGCATGTGCATAAGGAGTCGGCTTGCCTTTGGAGATGCATTTGGAGGTGCCCCACGGTGAACATGGTTATGATCCAGTGCGGATTCTACAAAGCAGGATCAGGCATCAGCCTAGTTCCCAGCAAGGCAGGTCTCACTATTACAGCCCCCTTCATGAGAATTCTTGGTGCTCTAAGGTTGGGAGTCTCACCAGGGACTATGGACGTGAACCTCTCTTGCCTGTAAGAGTGTCCCTCCAGACCCTAACCCTGGCAGTGGCCATTGCAGTCATCAAGCAGCCACAGCACAGAGAGGTCCAGAAGGGCCTACAGAACATCTGCACCACAGATCACAAAGGAATTAATTCTTGATGTTAAAAAAAAAAAAAAAAAAAAAAAAAATTATGTCTCTTAGTAAAAAGCCAACAGTGGCACTTAGTGGGTAGCACAGAAATAATGTAGGAGTCATGTTCCCAGCATTTTTAGGTCCTTGCAGGAGCAGGGATTTTGTTATATAATGTTTCCCACTGATCCTGAAGGCAGACCATGCCCTGTGTTACAGAGGTAGGAAAAAAAAATACTGTTTCCTGCCAGTGTGCCCTGGGGAAGGAGCGATTCAGCCTGATGGGTACCTTAATCCTGAGCATGCTGGGAAGATGCACATGTGGGACACTTGAGGGGCAGCATGGTGAGGAAACCTGCTCTGAAAAAAAACCCCAACCTACTCCAGGGGAGGGAGGGCCTCTGTGTACAGAGCACTTCTCTAGCCCCTTTCAGCCCCAGTCAGGCAGGAAACGGCGAAGGGAAGGGAGAAGAATTGCACCCGGTGGTTTCCTTGATTTCTATTTAAAGAGGCACCAAGTACGTCCTCTTCCCT
Organism: Megaceryle maxima; assembly: GCA_024605025.1. Classification (NCBI taxonomy): domain Eukaryota; kingdom Metazoa; phylum Chordata; class Aves; order Coraciiformes; family Cerylidae; genus Megaceryle; species Megaceryle maxima. Next base: position 24,204 of record JANHGN010021512.1, on the reverse strand, counting down.
TCAGTCTAAATCTCCACTTCTTCTGCCTTGCTTTTTCCTTCTCAGTGTCCTTCTGAATCTCCTTCCTGCTCCTTCAGAGAGAAGTTGTTGCTCCTTGATGGCACCTCACTGCCCCACCCCTGCAGGGATCTCCATCTCTTGTCTGCCTTTGCTGCTTCTGCTCCAGGATGCCCAAGGGGAGGTGTTCATGTCTTGCCTCTCCTGACTGTGCCTTGCTCCACAGCATCACCTGCTGACCTGACTCTCAGCTCCTTGCACCCCTCAGCTGGGACCCCCAGGGCCTGCCAGAGCCTTTGCTCCTGCCCTCGCTCCCCAGCCCACTTGTGACCTGCAGCAGCGTGCTGGGTGTTTGCCACAGCGTCACCACTGCACGCTGAAGGTCTGCATTATAGATCAAAGAGCATTAATTAGGATTGTGCTGAGTGTATCTGAGCTCACCAGGCTTGGTACAAGGTGGGGGTTGGCACCATCATGCTGTAATTTTCCACACTCTGGAAACCTCTCTCTTTTTTTTTTTTTTTTTTTTTTTTTTTTTTTTTTTTTTTTTTTTTTTCCTTCCGGTTTTTTTCTCTCTTTTTTTCCCATTCTTCTGTTTTCTCGATTATGTTTTCCCCTCCCCC
>JANHGN010021512.1:0-23574 GCA_024605025.1 Megaceryle maxima | reverse complement strand
CCCCCAGGCTTGGTACAAGTGGGGGGTTTGCAACGCCATTGTTTAATTTTCCCCCCTCTGGAAACCCCCTTCTTTTTTTTTTTTTTTTTTTTTTTTTTTTTTTTTTTTTTTTTTTCCTTCCAGAGTATCCTCCTGCTGTATGGCACCTACTTGGCTGGTCTGACTGATAATGTCAGCTCTCCACCAGTCAACCAGTCCTTGACACTCATCGTTGGGGTCAACCTCGTTTTCCTGGCTGCTGGCACTGTCTGCTTAATTCACCGTTTCTTCCGTGCTTGGCACAACTTGGTGTTTGGTTTTACCTCTGGAGGCATCTTCGTGTGCACAACCACAATCAACTGCTTCATCTTTGTCCCACAGGTATGCTGCCACCTCTGTTCACCACTTGGCTGGAAACAGGCACATTTTTGGATTTCAACAACAGCTGTGTGGGCCAAAGCACTTATATTCCTATTTCTTTCCCCAAATGTTCAGGCTCATCTGCACAGCTCCAAGCTCCCAGTGGTGCTTCATCCCCAAGCATGTCCCCTGAGTCTCCAAAGAGTGCAGGCACTTTGCAGAGCTGCTGCTCAGAAACTCTTCTGCAAGAGTTTGCCAAGGGTGGCAGCCACACAGAGGGCATGTGTGGAGGCGAGGCAGCTGCTGTCCTCCTCTTCCGTGTGGGTGGTGGGGTTGGTCCTTTATGCAGTTGTCCTCTCCTCACATGCTACATGCCCACTCCCACTGAGGGTATCTGCCCATGGCAGGGGTGAAGCCAGGCTCTGGCCATCCAGATGGCCTTACCAGGCTTGGAGGCTTTGTGGCTGCTGGTGGTCCCTAGGGGAGGCTATCCTCCTCTGCACTATTGGAGAAGGAAGCTGAGCTTTACCACAAGTGAGGAGGAGGATGCAGAGATGTTTGAAGGAAGCCTTTTGTGGTGAGGAAAGGCTTTTCTGCTTCCTTTGTCCTCCAGGAGCTGCTTGGTGTGCCTGGCCACAACTGTTAGTGGGGGAAAATGCTCCCATTGTTACATGGAGAGGAAATGATTGTTTACTCAGTTTAATGTTTGGAGGGATGTTTGAGCTCAAGGAAATGAGGTGAGAAAAGGAGGAAGAGGTGAAGCTGAAGAAAGAGCACATCTGTGCAAGAGAGGGCTCAGGGGATCTCACCCATGTGTATAAATACTGATGGAGGTGAAGCAGAGCAGGGGGAGCCAGGCTCTTCTCAGTGGTGTCCACTGACAGGACAATGGGCACCAACTGAAACACAGGAAATTCTATTTAAATGTGAGAAAGACGTTTGTTGGTTTGTTTTGGGTTGGGTTTTTTTGTTTGGTTGATTTTTGGTGGTGGTGGTGGTTTTTTTTTGTTTGTTTGTTTGTTTGTTGGGTTTTTTTGTTTGTTTGGTTGTTTTTTTTTTTTCTTTTCCTGTGAAAGTTGTAAAGCACTGGAACATGTTGCTCAGAGAGGTTGTAGAGCCTCCATCCTTTGAGATACTCAAGACCTAGCTGGACACAGTCCTAGGCATCCTGCTACAGCTGACCTTGCTTGAGCAGGGTGGTTGGGCTAGATGATTTCTAGAGGTCCCCTCCTACCTCAATGTAACTGCAGAGTCCCAGCCCATCACTCATCTGAGCAGCCCTTGGGAGCAGGATCCAAACCTCCTCTGACAAGCACCAAGCCTGCTGGCAGTGCTCTGCCAAGCACGAGGTCTCTTGGAGTGAGGGAGAGGAGCTGATGAGCTGTACTTGAGCTCTGCCTGTACCGTTTTTCTGCTGTAGCTCGGGGGCCTTGAACGTTTTATTTAACTTGGATCTTTTAATTCATCAATTTGTTTTTTCCTAATGGACTCGCTCCTCTCTTGCTTATCTGAGATCATTAAGCAGCTGGAGCTGGGCTGCGCAAGACTTCCACACAGGCACTGGATGAGAAAATGGATACAAAGCGTTGCTGGTTTTCAGCTTGTCACCGGTGATTCGAGGATAAGGAGGCGTGCATGACACTGTCTTTGTCTGTCACAGAGTCAGGGAGGGGGGAGAAGAGGGAGGGGGCTTTTACAGCTTGGAGGTTGCAGCGGAAGCAGGCACTGACCCTCTCTACATTAAAAGCTTGAGCCGGGGACAGGGTAGGGCTCAGATGGGTGGGAGGCTCCAAGTGCCACTGCAGCCCCTTGCCCAGCCGTCTCTGCTCCTCCGTCACACCCTGCCTTTGTCTCCCCTTCTCCATCCCTTTGTCTCCTTCGCGCTCGAGCTGCGGCTGCTTCCCGCCGCGTCGGCAGGAGCCGCGCGTGCCACACCGATAACGCCTCTTCTGCTCCCCAGCTCAAGCAATGGAAAACCTTTGAAGAAGAAAGCCAAGCCATGAGCCACATGGCAAAATATTTCACCAGCCCGAGCAGAAGCTGCCGGTCGGTGTACAGCGAGGAGCAGCTCTACCAGTTGATAGGGGAGAAAAACTCCATGAAGCGGCTGCTCACTGAGGTATGGGGCTCTGCTGGCCCCCCTCAGCTACACTGGCTTCTCCCTTTCCCTTTTGTGGGCTGAAGGCTTTACAGGGTGGGAAGCTCTTCCTTACACCCGGGTCTGCACTGGTGCTTGCCCTCTGGCCTCTTCCCTGCTTTGTTTTGTCACGTCGCTCTACACCCCAACGTGCCAAAATTAGGCATAATCTGGAGGGTTTCAAAACAACATGTAGGAAGAGCAGGAGAGCAGGTTAGTTTAGAGGGGAGATGCTCCATCTCAGGAAAGCCCCCTACCCTCTGCTGTCTCATTCAGAGACCTGGCTGCCCTTGTGCTCCCCCTTTTCTGCACCCACATCTGGGAGGGTCTGGGAGGCTCCAGGGGTTGACAAAGTCACATGTGCTGCCTGCGTGGCTCTAGCCAGGCAGCTGTTGCTCTGCCTCAGAGCACCTCTCCACGCAGAGAGGGACAGTTTGTTTTCTGTCAGTGCCTGCTTCCAAACTGGCAGCATTTTTGTACCCTCCACCCACCCTGTGCTTGACAGGCCTATTTGTTTGATGCAGAAAAACGCTGTGATCGAAAGCCTGCAGGAGCAGGTGAGCAGCGCGAAGGAGAAGCTGATGAGGCTGATGTCTGCAGAGACTGGCTGTGACCCACACGTGCCGCCGCCATCTCCCTGCACCAGGAGCTTGGGATGGCATGGGGATGTGCCAGGGGACCACTGCCCTCCAGATCTGGAGCAGGATGTGAGGCAGCCTCCCTGCTTGCAGGGTACACCACCTCTTCGCAGCGATGCTCAGGACCTCCAGAGACATGTGAGCTATGAGCCTGTTTGCTCTCAGGTGCTGCTTTTTGACATGGGGGATGACATCAAATGTGGCCTGAAAGACAGCCCGGAGTGCAGGACACCTGCAGGGCAGGGGCAGCCTCTGGAGCAGTTGCTGGGCCAAGATGTCTCATCTCGCATGGCCTGGGAGTCATCCCCTAAAGTCAGCTATGTAAGCAGTGAGAAGCTGCGGGAAATCTTGCAAGATCTGAGCCTGGATGGCAAAACCTACAGCCCAGCCTTATCTGGAGGACTCCTACCTGGCAGACAGGGCTCCCCAGCTGAGCAGGGAGGAAGATGGGGGGGCCAGGAGGGCTACCCAGGCATCTGCATGACCCTCAGCCCGTACCTGGCGAGGCGGCGGCGGAGGATCCCACTACCTCCTGCCTCTACCCGCTTCCCTGGACACATGTCCCCTCGTACCAGCCATGGAGTGAAGGAGGCAGGCAGCTGGGGCCATGGGGCTTCTGCATGCATCTCCCTGGGGAGGGAAGGGAAGGTGGCTGGCGGGGAGCTCCTTAACCCATCAGCACCATCCCCTCCAACCATCCCTGGGGAGGTCTGCCTCCAGACAGAGGGATGGCCAGGATGGCCGGAGTCACAGGGTTCTTCACCCTGCATCCCGCAGGAGCAGCAGCGGCAGCAGGGTGCCCTGAGGGTACCTGCCGAGCCTTCCCTGCGTTCGCTCTACTATTACCCAGACTCTGACTCCAGCAGCAGCAGCAGCTCCGAGGAGATGTTTCACGGCTGCCACCGGCCCTGCTGCGAGGTCTGTTTCCAGAGCCCGCGCAGCTCCCTGGGTGGCAGTAGCACGGACACAGACACAGAGCCCAGCAGCTGCGCGGGCCACCGGACAGAGCACTATGGTGGCCCTCAGCCCATGGTGAATTTCAAAGAAGATCTGAAACCCACCTTTGTGTGACTGGGAGCACCTCTGCCCCAAAGGGAAGTGTCCTACCATCCCCAAAACGCTGCATGTTTTCAGTGATGCTAAAGCCACCTGTCCTTCCAAGGGATGTGTCTTGTTCTGGCATCTGGGGGTCAGGAATAAACCTTGCCCCTTACTCCAGGTTGCAGTGTCAGCCCCAGCCTGGTCAGCAGTGACTGCAGACCATGTTTGGCTGAGAGGTGGTTGGCAGCACTCGGGGGGGATGCTGGAGGTTTTGTTCTGGCTGCTTCAGGGCAGCTGCCTGCACCCCACAGATACCCAACGTGTCTGTCCATCCCAGTGCCAGTGGTGGAAAGACTGGGGCTGGGTGGCCTGCGAGAAACCAAACTTCATAATATCAGACAGCTTACTCTGTGAGAGTTGGGTGATTCATACCAGTGGGGAGCAGCACCATGTCTCAGAAATATATGTGGCTTCTTGTACACAGCAGACAGACAGACAGGCAGAGGACTCCTTCCCCGAGGCTGCTAATGCAGAGCCTCCCACCGGCATCACACCCAGCTGGAGACGGGAGATCACGGGATGCCAGAAGCAGTTGCAGGCTGCTGCTCACCTGGGATGTGCTCCTACCTGGCAAAGCAAGGACCCTGGAGTGGGGCGTGCACAGAAGATTTTCAGGGTTGGGGGGTTTTTTTTGTATCATCTGAGTGGAAAAAACTGAGTCCAATGGTGGCGTTCCTGAAGATGTCTTTGCATTCTGTGTAGTTCAGTTGCACGGTCATAGGTTGAGACTCGGATCAGAGCTGAAGGGAAAGATGAGCTAGCAATCATAAAGGAGGATCTGAAAAAGTTTTTCTTTTCTTGTTTTTCTTGCCTTGTTTTGCTGGGACTTGCACTGTTCTGTATGCCTTTGTATGGATGATATAATCTGGAATGAGGGGTTTTTAATTAATGTGGTCTGTTTAATTTTTGACTCAGAAATACCAAGAACAGTAAATGTGGTGTGTCCGCTTTTGGGAGGGTATTTGTGAAGGCATTTCAGCATACCTTTGCCTCCACACGAGAAATTCAGGATGCTGAGCCCTCATGCCCAGTGCATAAAAAAACCCTCTGGAGAAAGGCATTGTTAAAAGGTCAGGTGCCAGAGGAATCACAAACGCCGTTCTGAGTGATGCATGTTACCACTGTCCTCTCCGTTACTCTTTATGGTGATGAAATCCCTCATTTCTGTGTCTCTGCACCGGTGTCACCTTTTTATCCCCCCAAACTTCTGCAGTTTTCCAAGCTTGCAGAATTTCTAGAGCAAATCACCAAAAACAGTAACGTAGTGGGGAACAATATTCCCATAGCCCCTTTTCACTTCTAAAATGGAAATACCCCAGACAGTAATCCCTTTTTTTTTCTTTTTTTTTTTTTTGGTCACCTTTTGCTACCAGAAACCACTTTCCTTCATATTCTTTTTCTTTTTTTCACGGCTGTCTGAGCCCTTACAGCTCTGACCTGGGTGAAATACATTGACTGGGGTTTCCCCACCTCTGATGGGAAAGCCCTTGCTAGTTCAGAGGGATGCTGAGAAAGCCAGAGGTGGGTAGGAGCAGGGGGGTGGTGGTGAGGTTACAAAGGCTTGCCACAACGTGCCCCTTCACACCACTTTCTTGGTGTCTCCCTTTAGTCAGTTGTTCTCTCACTTGATGACACGCACCCTCCCTCACCCCTCTGAAAAGGGGAACTGGGAAAATGGTGGGTTGAAATGGAAACAGATTTAATATAATAATACACACCACCACTCCCAATATTAATGGCTAATATGAAGTACACAAAGTTATACTTGGCACATGTAGTGGTATGAGCTGCGCGTTCCCAATGTTGTCCCAAAACTGGGTTCTTTACTTGGTGTGCAAAGACCAATCAACACATAAAGTCAAGATACTTGTTTTATTCCAGTTCTGTGCAGAAAAGGGTGCCAGACAATAATTCCCAAAGCTAGCACATCCCTTCAGAGGAGCTGTAGGATTTCATACAGTTTACAGTAAAGAAAAGTTGTCCAATACTTGTTTACTGGTCACCTTTTGGTCATCTAAATGATGCTCTTTTTGCTCATGCTCTGATTAGGGGCTAGTTCATTATACAGAAGTGGTCTCACATTGGTATGTTAGGTCTCCATCTAGGGGCGTGAATTTTACCATGCTAATTAGTCTTAGGTTACTTGAGGTTACCTTCAGGCTATGACACTTTCCCTCCCGTGCCCCTGGTCAGGAGGTGATTGGAATTTAGCCCATCCCTGTGTTATCTTGTGTTATCTTATTGTGATGCTTTACTTTGAGGGCCACAGTTTCCATATTTTGTTGCTTTACTTTGAGGACTCCGGTGATGTCAGGCACTGGGAGCACCAAGCTCCAACGAAAGTGTAAACACATGAGCAGGCCAAGGGAGCAGAATGATGGATGAAACCCTCCAGGGATGGCAGCCATTGACGAAAAGAGACTGTCCCTAGCAAACTTTCCAATTTATAGAGAGCGTGATGTTTATGGTGTGGAATACTTCTGTTGGCTAGTTTGGGTCAGCTACCTTGGCTTTTGCTCCTCTGAGCTTTAGCATCTGGCTAAGCTGAAGCTGCTCAAGACCTTGATCACTATGGAGACCCACATACCATAGCTGGCTACAAATGAAAACAAAGTGTCTTATCAGCTTTGATCTCATTGAATTGGGTGCTTGCAGTCTTTTAAAAAACCTCAGCTTTCCTGAATGGAAAATTGATTCTGTGATTCTGGCCCAGTGAAACCAAGACGCTTAGGCACCCCCAAAAAGCAGCGTTTATCCTCTGAATCCACCTTGTGCCACGCCAAAGCCACAGGGAGCTCATGTAGAGCCAGGAAGCACCGTATTGCCTGGCCCCAGGGGAGCGGGAGATTTTATTTATAACCATCATTTATTTCCCAGGTCGGAGCGTGTCCAGCTTGGCGGCGTGAGGAGCTGGGGGTGCTGGTGGGGAGACCCCCGGGCTGCGGAGCCTGTGGCTGCCCTCTCCCTGGGCCAGGCCGGGAGAACTCTGGTGGGGGGTGGTCCCTCGGGTGGAGCTCTGGTGGCTCTTTCCCCAGCGGGTCCCCGCCCCAGGGCTGGGGAGAAGGCGCCTGCAGTTTTGCAGCGCTCGCAGCAGGGGCTGCTGCTGCCACATCGGGTGCACCAGCCAACTTAAAGCGCCCCACGCAGCGCATCTTCACGGCACCCCCACGCTGGGACGACGGGTGGAACAGGGAGGTGACTGGGACGCTCTAGGGACCCTACTAAATATGGGGCAATGCCACTTTTCCAAGTTGACATCTCCCCGCCCCCCCAAGCATGTTTAGAGTAGCACTTTGCTCTGAGGCTAGGAAATACCACAGCGTGGTCATAGGAAATGATCAACCCTGAAGCCACCAGGAAGCAGCTGATATAAAAATTAACTTAAAATCCACTAGTGAATGCAGAAAAGCCCTCCAGAGGACTTTGACCCTATGGTTTGTTTGGAAACTCATACCTGGAATTTGGGGCAGGTGTTTTTCTGTCTGATGACCAGCAGCTACCAACTGAAAACTGCACATCATGTGGATGCACCTGCTGAGAGGGCCAAAAACTTCCTGGCCTGTACCTTTGCACTGAGCATCACATGGGCACAGAGAGGAGCCTTTATGCTGCTTAACTTTAAGCACCTGGAGTAAACACTGAATTTGGGTTTTGGTTTCCCCATGGCTCCTTGTACTGTCTTTGGAGGAGCCTGTCTCTCCCCATTCAAAGCATCTTAATTAGAGCTCTGCCCTGAATCCAAGGTTTCTGAGCAGCTGTAGGGGCAGCAGCACATGTTCTGCAAAGGCGGAGAGGATGACTGTGAAAGCTGAGAAGAAGGCTTATGGCAGCAGGGCCATGAGTGCCCTGGTTTGTAACTGACTATAACCAACTCTGCTCTCGCCGGTGCTGATGAATACAGCCTAAAGAGAGCCATCTCTCACCCAGGGGGGCTATATTATCCATATCCCAGGTGAGCAATTTTTTTCTCCAACTTACCTGCTGTCTAAATCTGTTACCTTAAGAAATGCTGTTCCTCTTTGGAGTTCGAGGCATAAACTTTCATCTTACAGAGATCAAAATGAATGGTAAGTGACTGGAAGGAGGTCCCCTGCCTGCTCCCAGGTACGTGCTGGACTCACCATCCTTACAAATATGCTCACAGTACTTCAAGACATGCAAGAAACTCCTACTGCCCAAAAGCTGCAGAGCAGCCCTTGGCAATCCTGTACACCTTACCCAGCACCCTGTCCCCATCCAGGCAGTATCTGACAGCAGAGAGGTTGCCTCATCCAGTGACACATGGGGCAGCCACAGCAGTTAATGTTGATGAGGTCTTCTGAATGTTCCTAGCTTCCTGAGCTGTGTTTCCAAGCCATCCTTCCCATGCTAGCTGTGCACCTCTGCAGGCTCTGGCTCTGTAACTCCTGCTGCTTTCTGCAAACCATGGGAAGAGATGATGAGTCCACCTCAGCTGTCATCCCTGAGCCCTGCTGTGCACAGTATAATAGGATATGCTCCACAGAGCGAAGCCTTTCCCTGCCCACCGGCCTGTTTACAGGTGCTGCTTTTCTATTTCAAAGTTCTATGGCCTCCATCCACTCCCCCTGACCCCAGCGATGCACCGACACCTCCATGCCCTTTCCTTGCTGACAGGAAGGGTCACATCACAGCTGGTGTGAGAAGTTGGCAGTTCAAGAGAAACAGGGAACTACTGGAGAGAGACCAAAGGAGGTCTACAGCAATGGTTAGAGGACTGGAGCATCTCTCTGATGAAAAAGGCTGAGAAACCTGGGGCTGTTTAGCCTGGTGAAGACTCAGAGGGCATCTTGTCAATGCTTATACATATCTAAAGGGCAGGTGTCAAGAGGATTGGGCCAGACTCTTTCCAGTGGTGTCCAGTAATAGGACAAGGAATAACAGGTATAAACTTGAACACAGAAGGTTCCACCTCAACATAAAGAGAAACTTTATTGTGAGGGTGACAGAGCCCTGGAACAGGCTGCCCAGAGAGGTGGAGTCTCCTTCTCTAGAGACTTTCAAAACTCACCTGAATATGATCCTGTGCAACCTGCTCTAGGTGAGCCTGCCCTAGCCAGGGGGTTGGTCTAGATGATCCCCAGAAGTTCATTCCAACCTCTACCATTCTGTGACTCTGTCTATGTATGCCTGCTTCCTGGGCCTTGGCAAGAGCTAGGAAGACAGGAAGCCTTGAGGCTCTTGTGCTGCAACCACCTGCCATCATTCAGTCTGCCCCACTACCCTGTCAGCTTGTGACTGCTTAGGAAATAACAAAATTGATCTCAATTGTGATTCAGCTCCCTGGTTTAAAAAAAAAAATAAAAAAGGGGGAGGAGGGGGAAATAGCTTTGTTATCTATGGCAGAGAGGGATTAAGGCAGGCCTTGGGGAGAAGAGTGCTGACTGTTGGCATGGAACGCTCCCCACCGCCTTGTGTTGGCATTAGCAGCTGGGATCTGTGGGGAACCTCTCACTATGAGCTTTGACACCAGGGGCACTTATTAGAAGTAATGGGAATCTGAAAGTACTGCAAGAGGGAAAACTCACAGGTGTCCTTGGCCCAGAGTAACCAGACTTTGCAACCCTTGGAGATGGTGCCTGTAGAGTGGTGTCACATCTGTGTGGGGACATTTCTGTGGCACAGTGAGGAGCAGCAGTTGGGGACCTTAGGTCTCCAAGTAGCTTGTGCTGCTGTTTTTGAGGTGGTGCCCACATTTGTACGTGAGCTCCACAGGCCTGGAATAAGCATTGGAAATGTCTTCCTCAAGTCCAACAGCCATGAGGGCTGTGGAGAGGTGGTCTCCTCTCAAGTAATGTTACTCCCCTAAGCCTAGAAACCAGACCTGTCTCTTACTTTACACAGTTTTTCTTAGGTGCCTTCTCCTTGGTCTCCACCTCTAGCTATGTTCTACTGAAACTACAGTTGCTCTGCTGCTGTTATCCTCAAGGTCTGCTCTTAGAGCCAGAGCTGCAAAGCTGTAGGTGTCCAGTTGTGAGGCATCAAACACATCAGTGTAAACTGCATCCTGATTGCTGGCCTTGTGCTGCAGGAAGTGTTCTTGCTCTTGGGGACTTCTAGGAGAATAAAACAACACCAAAAGAATTGTGGATCCTGGGGTGGCGGGAGAACTGTGGATATTTTAGTAGTTGATGATAATTGCAGGAACTTTCTGCTACATTATATGATCATGCCTGATTTCCACATGATTCACGTGGAAATGATCCCTGCATGTACCTGGCTGAAGAAGTGTACGGGATACCTCTACATGGTTCCAAGCACTGAGTTTCTTTCCCATGTTAAAATTGTGTATCAGAGCTGCTGGAGCGTGGTCACCTCAGAGTGTGTGCCTTTCAGTGTTTATAGTGAGGTTTCTTGCTTTCACACCCATGCCACCACCTTTCTTCTGTGTAGAGGAGCCTGTAGCTCAGCTGGTTTTCTTCTGACTCAGGCATTTGTAGTTTTATGCTTTTGTGCTGCCAGAGCACAATCATTTCCATAGAACAGTTTTGTTGGTTTTGGTGGTGGTGGTTGGTTGGTTGGTTTGGGGTTTTTTTGTTGTTTTGTATTGTTTGGTTGTTTGTGGGGTTTTTTGTTTGTTTTGGTTTGTTTGTTTGTAGGATGGGTACAAGGGACTTCGTCCTGCTAGGCAGCTATATAAAGCACTCAGTGATTCAGCATTTACTGTGTCCTACACAGATGCCTCTGTTATCACACCAACAGGAATGTGGGGCTAGAAGGAATCTCCTAGTCGTCATCATATTCCCCAGCTATGACAAGCACTGAATCATAAAGTCCCTCTTGTTAATTTATCACAGTCCATCTTAAGAGTCATTGGGAATTTTCTTGGCAGGATATTCCAGCACCTCACTCTGACAGAAGGAAACTTGTTTCTGATTTGCAGCCCACATTTTTTTTCATAGCCTATTTTTATCTACTTGTTCTCATGCCAGGGCTGTCTTCTAGTTAGTAGCTGTTCTTTCTTTCTTCCTTTTCATTCTCTAACCTACTCTCTTACATGCCAATGGAGAATGTGGCTTTTTCTTCCCAGGATCCCTGGTCTACTCAGAGAAGAGACTGTGTATTTTTAGTTCCCTCTAGCAGTTCATGTCTGCCCCTCTTTCAGTCTGCAGGGAGGCATTGAGGGAGAGCCCTGTTTCATCACTACCAGGTCATACCCTTCGCATTGCAGCAATGTCAAGATGGCTGTTGACTCTGCTCCCTGCCTCCAGCTGCAGAGGTATCTGTAAAGAGTTTGGCAAGATGCTCAACAGGATCACGCTCACCTTTTGAAAAGAGCATGAGAAGAAATACTCATTGGTAGTTAGGACATCAGAAAGGCAGGCCAGAAGCAGGCAAGTTTCCTGTGGTTTAGCAGGAATTTGACATTTTCTCTGCAAGTCTGCAATGGACATGAGGTTCCTAGCACTCATCAGGTGCTAGCTTTACCAGCAGTATTTTAATACTCACCCATGTTTCATTCAAACACACCTCCTGTAAGTGCTGAGAGGTGCAGGAACCCTGAAGAGTTTTTGCTTCTTGGAGCTTCCCATGGCTTAGGAAATCCCTAAGGACTCAGGTTCCTTAGGAAGCCCCTGGTACCTCTCAGGGGGCCCATTGAAAGGGAAAATGAAGGCACATTCTGCACAGTGTACTGATGTCATGATCAAACACAGGCATGGCATAGACATTTTATTGGACAAGGTGAATATAACTAGCAGGGCATCCTTCTGGAGTTGCATGCTGGTTTCCAGGCAATTACATCTCATATCTAACCCAAATGAGTTGGGCGATATTTCAAACCAAAGAGAACTGCAGGAATAATATTAGCTGATGCAATTGCACCTTGAATTTACAGCAGTGCTAGGCAGATCCATGAACAGTGGGATACTTTGTACATGATTACAGCAAATTCAAGCTCTTGTTTGAAAGAGCTGGGGTTTTGTTGTTTGGGTTTTCTTTTAACAGTCCCCTGAATAAAGGTGCTGTATAAAGACTCCTTTCCTCTGTCAGGTGAATCTTTCATTTGATGGTGGATTATGCTTTTGCAAATATCAGCTCATTTTCTCTCTATTACAGCCTTTTTTCATACCAGTAACAAAACCACATTTGGTGTTCTCCTATTTCTGCAATCCATCCTTCACAACACCCCGATGATGAGGTTTTTTTCCTAGTTCTCCTCATACCAAATATCAGCATGCTCCAGTCAATGAGGGAGGCCCAGCAGTACTGGGTACCTGCTGTGCCACCATACAACACCTTTGAGCTAAATTCTACCCTTTGATGAAGAAAACCTCTCAGTCCTCACTGCATCCAGCAACAGGCATCTGAATTTAGCCATTAAAAAAGACAAACCCAACAACAACAAGGAGTACCTGCAGATGATGTGAGTTCTAATCTACTCAAGGAGAAAACTCAGGAGTCAAGAGCCTTGTCTTGGAATGGCCATTATGCTCATCTCAGAAAGAAAACCCACAGTCTTCTTTCTCACTGACACCTGTCATTCAAGTGAACACAAGACCACTTCCCTGAGATGCCTTAAGGCTTCTTCAGTATACATTAGCAAAAAGAACTTTGGACGCTTCACCAGAAAGGCTTGAGAGACAGGTTGACCCATCAAAGAATGGGAAAATGAGAGCTGATGCACCCAGTTATCTCCTGGTTATCTTCCCCAGCCAGCAAGTTTTGGATCTTAGTGAGAACTGCAAATGTCCTCTGGAAAAAGTCAGTGAGAGGCTGAAGAAGATGGGAAAGGAATTCAGGCAATAAACTGAGGTGTCAACAGTGGAGGTCAATGATTTTGCTGTTGAGTAACCAGTAGCTGCTGTGTGTGGATAGTTTGTTCACAACAGCTGGTTTTAGTGCAGCAAATAATATTTCTGTGCATGTTTGTGCATATATTTGTGTCCTTACACAAAGGAGAAACAACGCAATTTCTCAGGATCACCCCACTGTCTGGAATAACTGGAATCTAAAAATCATAGATTAGAAAGAACAAAGAACCCTGCTACCCATTGGCAATCCAAGCATCTGCTGAAGCAAGTATGAGATTTCTGCCATTAAGACTTTTCTAGATAATGACAGCATTAGAAACAACCCCACGAGCATGTGAGATATGTCTGGTAAAGTGCTTAAATAAAAAACCAACCTCTTGCAGCTCTCCCCTGGGAAAATGAGTGCCTTGCAACACAATCAGACCCTGGGCTTCAGGGGCCCCACAGTCCTACAAGGAGAGACGACGCCTCTATGCTGGGCACAGCAGGAGCCTATTTATTTTGCAGAATTGGGCTATCCTCCCCTGATCCAGACAGCATCAATCTTGCAGCAGCCACAGCAGGAGGTAAGGTAGGTTTTGCTCTGACCACCTACCTTCTGGTACAGCTGGAAATCTAGGAACAATGTAATTTCAAACATTATTCATTGGGTTTCAAGATTGGTGCCAAGCTCTGCGCAGCCAACAGCTGAGTGACCGAGATTTTGCCTCTCCTTTTCCAGGATTATTATAAAATCATTTCCCTCCGTGACCAGTTTAGGCAGTTCTAATGCACAGTCATAAATGAGACATTGACTTTTAAAGATCTTCCTGCCCTTAGGGTAGCAGATGAAAGAATAGGTCACAGCTTTGTTCTGCCGCAACATGCCTGGAAGTGTTGAGAGATGTGCTTTCATTACAGGGAAATTTCCACTGTCTCACTGGGTTTTGCAAGTTCACAATCTACCTGTACAGTATAAAAGAAATGCTGGGCTGACCCAAACAGCTTTAAGACATTGATTTGTTTACGCCATTCGGGCAGCAATAGCTGTCCTACTCATATCTGCGTCCGTTGGAAGGAGCACAGTGACTGCCAACTCTAACATAAAGCCTGTGGCATTTTTCAGCAACTCAGCAAGCACGCCAGAGCCTGGGATAACGTCAGTTCACTTAATAAACTTGAATATCATCTTTGCAAAACAATGTGATCAGTGCAAGAGAAGTCCATGACAATGGGAAGGATGTTGCTTGAACTGATTCAGCTGCTCAAGCAGATTGCTCCTTTAACACTGATGATCACTGAAGTCCTCAGTTTAATAGCACTATTTTTATGACTCTGAGGTAACTAATGGAATAAATTAATTCAGGGGATGTTTCAGAAAATTAGGAGTTTGTCCTGCAGCAAAAAGGTCTCCAACAGAGACTAAAATATTAGCAGCCCAACGTACGCAGCAATTAGCAGATTTTGATAATCAGTGAGAATGGAAATGAGAAAAACAGAAGTGAAAGACAGTGAAGTACTTTATGATAGCCTTATCTAAGAGTTAACAACCCTATGCATTGGGATGCATAATATCCCCTGCATATTAAGGCTGTACAGCATTTCTCATTAAAATATCTTGGACTTGCTTACCATTTTCTTAAAGCCTAAGAATTATACCAAAATCTTCATGCTGAGTGTGCTGGGAAGTTAAAATGAAAGTGATTTAGGACATTTCCAAGAACAAGGCTATCAAAAATGCATTTGTCCCCATTTTAAGCATGTCTGTTAGCTTTTTGTTGGAGACCTTTCATCTCCCTCACACCATACAGACTAGCTTCTATGGATCTTGGCAAAGCCAATCCAACCTGGACCACACTTTTATGACTTTGAAAAATCACAAGCCACGCAGATCTGTGGAGATTCCTTGGTGTTTAATGGACAAGAAGCCATCCCCAAACCATTCCTGGAAACTCTGCCCCGGATGAGTATCCTCCATGTCTTTGCAGCTGCTGAGAACCCTGCACCTGTGCTGTCCACAGGCAGTGGCCAAGCCCACCCCACCTGCAAGTCATTGATGTTAATGTTGTGGGAGTGTGCACTGAGCCGAGAGAAAAGTGTGGTTTCTCTCATAAAGGTGATAACCCCTAGGCTGGTAATGAAGCTGCATGGCTGAAGAAGCAGTTGGGAAAGACAGCTCTGGGAGAAAAGAGGTAAATCTGGTTGAAGAACCTGTTGGGACTGGGGCTGAAATACCTGGTGGAGGAGGGAAAGATGGTAGGACTGGGGCAGAGAAGGGAAGACCTTTATTTTCTGAGTCAACAAAGAATAGGAATAAAGATAGAGAAAAGGGTTAAATCACTGAGGTCTTTAGGGTCTGGGAGCAGCTGTTCAGTAAAAAATAAGGCAAAGGAGTAAGGGAAAGAGCAGAGGTGAAAAGATTTGTGATAGTAGGACAAGCCAGGTCACTAGGAGTGGGACAGAGGTAGGGTATGGGTGTGACTGGAGGTGGGGTGCGATTAGTGTAGGCAAGGGAAGGGAGAGAAGAGACCCTAACTTGACAATGGTGGGGCAGGGAGCAGAGGAGGTGGAAAAGGAGCCGTTTGTTTTCAAGGGCCTGATTAAAATGGGACTGGATAGAATATTGATGGAAACAGGCAAAAAGCTCCCGGTGGCACACGTTGTTCTCCAGAGTTTGGGAGGGAACCCAGGTGGCCTGAGGCTCTCATCTCTACTGCCAGCATGTGGATTTGAAAGGCAAGCCTCTGATGCTGGCTAGCAGTACAGTAAGCTCCTCCTACTGCCACCCTTACCCTCCCTAGTTGGAGAAGACAAGTCAACTGGGTTGCACTGCCAGTCCCTGAAAGAGGTTCCTGTGGTGGTGGGTGTGTTACAAGCTTGTCAGTGAACCTTGTGAATGTGCATATCCTCACTAGGTTGAATCAGCCTTTAAGAAAACCAGGATTGTAAAATGCAGCACACTGCCATCTGTACCAAATTGGCTCTGAAATCAAGCATTTAGAAGTTAGGGAAGGATGGGATTAAAATAATTTGTGCAAAATTAATTTGGCTTGATTTTGGTATGTGTGACTTTGTGGAGAACAGGCCTGGAAAGGACCTTGAGGAGCCATGTGGGGACTCCAGTCCGTCCCTTTCCCCCAAGGCAGGACCAGTTCCTAGACCATTGTTGAAAAATGTTTCTCTAATCGTCTCTTGTGAGACAGACAGATGTTAATGACATAACCGCATATTTTTTTCTTAATGGGACCCTGCCGCAGAGCATAAAATATACCAGGACCATGCTGTGGAGTAGACTGGGAACACAGCTGGAGAAATGCCAAGCTCATGGCTCAGCTTAGGGAGTGCTGCCCTGGTCAGTTGCCTCTGCTTTGGTGTTCTTGGGTGGTCGTTTAAATCAGACTTCTCTCAGGTGGTCATTAATGGTGTTTTCTCCATTTTCTGGGTGCTCAGCTTGAAAATACTGCTTTTGATTTAATTGTCCATGCTTGGTGCCCTGTTTTGATATGGTGTTAGGGCTTTGATTTCCCCACCCCAGACAAAGAGCTTAGCCCATGTTGTATTAGTTGCCACAGACTGGGAAGTAAAACTGAAATTCTTATGCACCATGCTTAGTGCTGGCTGTCATAAGTCACTCATCTCCCACTTCTTATCTGACCCTGCCCTGCGTGCTGTCAGCTTCTATCTCCCCACACCTTGCTTATTCTGCTGAAAGCACCTGTATAGAACCTCACAGTCATGAATGATGATCCCTAGTTCCCATATTTTTGCTTGTGGGCAACTCCTCTGACTATTTTAAGTTCATGTTTCTCCATAACCACTTCATCCTCGGAGGTATATACATTCAGTGCAATTTTTTACACTAGTAATGTGTATAATTACCTCAGGGAAAAATAAATTGGAGAAGTGCGTAAGAACTGACAGCATATAGGACACCAGAAACTGCTGTGATGGATCACAGAATCATCACAGGGTTGTGGAGGATGAAAGTGACCTCTGGAGATCATCTAGTCCAATCCTCTTTGCTCATTAATGTCATGTAGAACCAGTTACCCAGGATGGTGTCCAGTTAGGTTTTGTGCATTTCTGGAGATGGAGACTCCATAGCCTCTTTAGCCAACCCGTCCCTCCCTGTCTTTGACCACCCCCACAGAATAAAGAGTGTTTTCTTGTGCTCAGGTGGAGCTTCATGTGTTTGAAATAGTGCCTGCTGTTTCTTGTCCTGTCAGTAGCCACCCATTTGCCTCTTCCTCATTCCCTCCCACCAGGTAATCAAACACATTGATGAGATTCCCCCTAAGCCTTTTCTTCTCTAGGCTCAACTTTCCCAGCAGTCTGTGCCTTCCTTTACGTGAGAGATGCTCCAGTCCCTTAGTTATCTTTGTGGCCCTTTGCTGGACTCACTCCAGTAAGTCCTTGTCTTTCTTGTATTGGGAAGCTCAGGACAGGGCACAAGACTCCGGGTGTGACCTCACCACTGCTGAGCAGAAGTGAAAGATCACTTGACTTGCTGGCAATGCTTTTTTCTAATGCAGCCCAGGATGTTGCTGTCTGTCCTTGCTACAAGGACACACTGCTGGCTCATGGCCAGCTTGATGTCCAACAGAACCCCTTGGGTCCTTCTCTGCAGAGCCCCCGGCATGTATTGGTGCATGGGGTTATTCCACCCCAGGTGCAGGACTTTGTATCTCCCTTTGTTAAACTTCATGTGATTCCTCTCTGCCCAGTTCCCTAGCCTGGCCAGGTCTCCCTGGATGGCAGCACACCATCTGGTGTACCACCTCCTCCCAGCTCGGTACAATCTGTAAATTTGCCAAAGGCGTACTCTGCCCCATCGTCCAGATCATTAATGAAGATGTTAAACAGTATAAGACCTAGTAACAGGATATGCTGCTAGTGACTGTTATTTAGCTGGACTTTGTACCGCTGATCATGACACTCTAGGTCTGGCCATTCAGCCATTTTTTGGATCCACTTCACTGTCTACTTATGTAACTCATACTTTGTCAGCTTGTCTATGGGGGTGTTATTGGAGACAGTGTCAAAAGCCTTGCTAAAGTCAAGGCAAACAACATCCACTGCTCTCTGCTCATTCACCAAGCCAGTCATCTTGCTGTAGAAGGCTGTTAGGTTGGTTAAGCCAGATTTCCCCTTTGTAAATCCATGCTGGCTTATGCTTGACCACCTCCTTGTTCTTCATGTGTCTGAAATTGTTTTCCATGCTTTCTTGCTCCACTGCCTTTTCTGGGATTGAGGTGAGGCTGATCAGACTGTAGTTCCCCAGATCCCCCTTCTTGCCATTCCTGAAGATAGGAGTGACATTTGCATTCTTCCAGGTCTCAGGAATTTCTGTTCACCACAATCTTCCAAAGAGTGGCCTTGTAATAGCTTTACCCAGCTCCCTCAGCACTTTTGGGCCCCTTGTTCAGGATTGCCGAAGGGCACTCTCACCAGTAAAGCTTCCTCCTGGGTCACCAACCCCTGCTTCCACCTTTTGTACGTTTCATTTTTGTGTCAGAGTTTAGCCAGGAGTTCCTTGCTCACACACACCTTCTGTCACTCTTCTTCCTGTCACGCTTGAGGTTTGAGGAGATGATCCTTGATTATCAAACAGCTCAGCCCCTGGTTTCTAGTCCAGTATCTTGTTCCTGATTGCGGTCAGGACAAGATGTTTCAGAGCGTTTTATAAACCTTCCTGTACTTCCACACTTAAAGATTGATTTGAATTAAAACAGCTTCATACCACTTACCAAAAAACCCAGGAGATTTAGTACTACATATTTTAGTGGTCAATATTACCCAGATACTTGCCCATGAGTGATATCCCGCACCAGTGATTTATCAGAGTCCAGTCAGAAATACAACTGTCTTCCTGTCAGCTAGTGAGAAGTTTCTTACCCCAGAGGCCACTTATTAGGCAGGTCTTTCCATAGGTGTGGGAAAAGGAGAGGCTCCTCTGGGTGAAGTTTAAAAGCATCTTCACTTGAGAATCATCTCCTGGAGAAGTCTCTCACCTTCCAGTGACAAGAAAAGTCTCCTACTTTAAGTACAAAGCGTATACAATAACTGATTAATTTAAAACTATTTCCTTCCACTGCTTCTGAAAGGGCTGCCATTCCTGTTAACTGGACTGTGCCCTTGCTCCTGTGCTAGGAGGCAAAGAGAATATCCTTTTGAACTCCGTAATGGCATCATCAACTCGATATGGCATAAATCCAGTCCAATTAAAAATATATAAATGTAGCACTTCCCTTCAGACAGATGTCCTGAAATTACTCCTTTATAAAAAGGCATCGTTAATCCTACCAGACTTTTTCTGCTTGTAGGCTCTTCTTAGGGGTCATTTGGAGTGACTGCTGCTCCAATCACGCTAACCTTGGTTAAGTTCACCCATTTCCTTTCTGTGTCCTTACGTGTCGCCTGTTGAGTTCAGCTTTGCTCTCGCTGCTGGCTCGCAGCCTCTCGCAGGGTCTGAGGAGCGCTCATCCAAGTCTTGCAGAACAGCCTGTGAGCGACAGTGGCTGGGCGAGATTGGGAGATAAGCTTTGCTGACTATTAGCAAAACAATGGACTGTACGCTCAGTGCTGTTAAACACACAAAATAAACAGGGAGGGGAAAAAAAATAGGTCGCTTGTAACAATCACGGTCACAAAATGTTCAGGAGGAAATGAGATTCTGGAAAAGATTTAATTATTTATTTATAAAGGAATGCAATTGTTTCCATTGATATCTAGGGCTTTTTGGTGCTTTTGCGCTATTGGTTTCTTGTCTCCAGCCACTTAGATCTTGCTGCCTGATCCCGAATCCTGCTTTGTAAAAAGGCTTTTGAGTTACATCTAATAGGCTGAAGCAAAAGCAACATGGGTTGTTAAGCCTGATCAAATTAGGAGGTGTGCTCTGTTGTGTAGCGTGTAAAAGATTTTTTTTTTTGCCGTGTCAAACAGCCCACAGGGAAATAGAGGAAATAGGCGCTTGCTGCGCTTTTTTTTTTTTTTTTTTAAATGGAAAACACTCGGGACTTGTGTTTTAAAGACACAGCAGTGAATCTTTTCTGTTCTGATTCCTGTGCCTACTTTTAAGCTTCATGTTTGCAGACCCTCTAGCCTGTCCACATACCTGTTATTTTTTTTATATTTGGTAACTCAGATTCAATGCCACATTTTCCCAGATGTTTTAGAGATTCAGAAGGGACCTCTCCTTTTAAAAAAATCTCTCTCTCCATCTCAGGGCAATGACAGACAGCTGTCAACACCAGATGTACAATGCAAGATGCAGCAAAAATTAGTAAGCATTTGCAAGCCAAAGATGAAGGGAGTAGGGTGTGATGGTGATTAGTGAGCAGCCAGGGGCAGGGATCATTAAATCAATTGGAGTGCTTGGCAAAAATTCAATGAACAAAATGAAAATACTGTCACATTTTTGGCCGCCTCATAATTAGCTGTGTATTTTGTCCCAGGTTCAGAGGAGAATCACCACTCTTAATTCCAAGCTGCAAACTGAAGACCCCCAGTTCACAGGTAAGATGCACAACAACAGCACAAGTTCACTACTGTGGCTGCTGGATGTAGAATGACCAAGGTTTCACAGCTTTAGTTGACCATTTTGCTATACGTTGCATATTGCAGAACAATCGTTCCTCTCTACAGAGATGAGCGTTCTGTAGTCTCCACAGTTTGCTTTGGGGATATCAAGAACACTGTCATCCCCTTTCTCCCCCAGGGAGCTGGCTTTCCTGTGGAGACCTGCACCCATGCAGTTATTTTCAGCCAGGGTAAAAGCAGCTGCAAGAGCTGGATGAGCATTCCACTGCAGATACAGATGGTAATTTCGGTCTGCAGGGAGCCCTTGTGATGAGAACAGAATCCCCGGCAGACTCCACTAGGCACATTACTGCTTTCTTTGGTGATGCAGACACCTATTCCCAATGGCCTTTCTCCTTCTGTTGGCACCTTGCATTATATGCAACTCGTTCTTTCTGAAAACTTTTTCAAAAGGAACTAATGAGTCTTCTTCCTGCATTTGTGAGAAGGAACAGTAAACTTCACCCTGGTGCACGATGCCCCAGGTGTCTGAAGGAGGAAGGGGAGAAAAATCTCCTTTGTTGGCTTTTATGTTTGGCTCCCTGTACAACTTCTAGGTCATGATAACGGCTTGGAAACCCAGCCCGGGTCTTCTCTGCTATTCATGCCTCTCCCATATGTCTACCAAGACCTAGCTACAGAGTAGTCCTAATCCCCTGTTAAGGCTTCCTAGCTCTGTGAGACTTTCTTGAATGGACTGAAGGCTTTGGGGATCAGGCTGGCTTTAACTCTCTTTAGTTTGAAAGTTTCTTCAACAACCACTTTGGAAGTTGATTGGGTGGACAGGGAAATAGCAACTATGGGACATTCATGGGACCTTCCACCAATACTGTAGTATAGAGTATTAAAGCCCCAGTAAACTCCAGGGAATGGGGTCTTTTTAATTGCCTCCTGTAAGAATGACCCATCTGCTCCTTGGTATCCTCTTCACAGAAACAGACAGAACTGCTGAGAGCAAGGGAAAATACAGATGGAAAGCAAAGAGATGTCAGTCTTGGGCTGCTTGGTGGAATCTAATGTGAGGTAGATGATACGCACAGAAGAGCCCCATAATTTTCTAGATTTTAACACTTTCAAACTTCTGAGGAAAAGGGTTTAATTTTTGCTTTCCATAAATGTCTGGAAGTCTTGGCAAAGGCTCATTAGATTGACAGAGCTTCTCTGGCTTTGGACACACTGGTTTTTCCAGGATTATTTATGAAGAAGGTGTGGTCAGACAAATGCTGGAGCAAGGGAAACTGGCCAGCTGAACACGATGTTCTCCTGGTAGAGTGGGAAACATGATGCCTCTTTCAACAGCCAGTGGACCAATCTTAAACCTGTGCAGAACATCCACAGGGAGGGCTTCCACTGAAGGACACATTTGCCTGCTTAGTGAGTCACTGATGTTTTCCATGTGTCGCAATGTTGTCATGAACCCGTATTTGGTGTCTCTGCTTGTTTGACTGTACTGTAAAATTGGGAAATGGAGGTTGTCCATAGCTCCTGTTACATTAAACTGTTCGGACCAGTTGGCCCTATCAGTTTTGGCGAACTTACCTGGAGTCTTGCAAGGCCTAGGTGCACCCACGCACATGCAGATCAGCAAAACATCAGCTGTTCTCTGAAGCAATTGTTGGTGATGACATATTTTGTGACAGGAAATCATTGCAAAATGCTGGGTTCTCAGGATTAAAAACTTCTGTCCTGCTCAAAAAAATAAATGCAACTGGCATATTCTAAACACAGATTCCTCTGGATATTGTTCTGGGACAAAATTCAAAACCACTTTTCAGGATTTATTGTCCAATCATTAACGCCTGGGCAGTCAGTAAATTTGTTACTGTTACAATCTCTGATTTTCCAATGAAAAATGAAAGAGAAGTTAAAGTTCAACCATAACCACTGAGTTTGCTCATGCCAATCAAACAAGAGACAAGCCATTACAATATCTAACTAAGTTGTTCCATGGATAATTCCATTGGCAATATTAAGAAATTAGATGCGAGACTGGTAGGTCCATCAATATAGTTTTGATTCACTGTTGTAACAAAGTTCAAAACAGCGTGAATGATTGCATTCCTATCGGGCTAGTGGAGGCAGCCCTCTCACCGTGGCTAAGGTTATGGAGCAGGTCATCTCGAGTGCCATCACGTGGTATATACAAGACAATCGGGTGATCGGGCCCAGTCAGCATGGGTTTACGAAAGGCAGGTCCTGTCTGACTAACCTGATCTCCTTCTACAACAAGGTGACTTGCCTAGTGGATGAGGGAAGAGCTGTGGGCATTGTCTACCTGGACTTTAGCAAAACCTTTGACACTGTTTCCCACAGCATTCTCCTTCAGAGACATATGGCACAAGGCTTGGATAAATACACTCTGCACTGGATAAAAAAACTGGCTGGATGGCCAGGCTGAAAGAGTGGTAGTGAATGGAGCTAAATCTGGCTGGTGTCCTGTCACAAGTGGTGTTCCCAGGGTTCAGTACTGGGGCCTGTTCTCTTCAATATCTTTATTAATGATCTGGATTAGTGGATTGAGTTTATCCTCAGTAAACTTGCAGATGACACCAAGCTGGGTGGGTGTGTCGATCTCCTGGAGAGCAGGAAAACTTTACAGCGGGACCTGGACAGGTTAGATCAGTGAGCCAAGGTTAACTGCATGGGGTTCAACAAGGCCAAGTGCCAGGTCCTGCCCTTGGGTCATAACAACCCCATGGCAAGCTACAGACTTGGGGATGTGTGGTTGGAAAGCTGCATGTTGGAAAAGGACCTGAGGGTATTGACTGATAGTTGACTAAATATGAGTCAGCAATGAGTGCAGGTGGCCAAGAAGGCCAGTGGCATCTGGGCTTGTATTAGAAACACTGTGGCCAGTAGGAATAGGGAGGTGATTGTCCCCCTGTACTTGGCACTGGTGAGGCCACACCTTGAATATTGCTTTCAATTCTGGGTCCCTCACTATAAGGACATACAAGTGCTGGGGCATGTCCAGAAAAGGACAATGGGGCTGGTGAAGGGCCTGGAGCACGAGTCCTGTGAGGAGCAGCTG
>JANHGN010021509.1:33478-43645 GCA_024605025.1 Megaceryle maxima | reverse complement strand
GGAGGCCCCATCCCTGGAGACATTCAAGGTCAGGCTGGATGGGGCTCTGAGCAGCCTGCCCTAGGTGGAGATGTCCCTGCTTGTGGAGGGAGGTTGGACCAGATGACCTCTAGAGGTCCCTTGCAGCCTGAAACATTTGATGATTTTTCTACACAGCAGGATGAGATCCCAGTGCCATGACACATCCCAGCATAACCACAGCACTGAGGAGCAGTCATGTCTTTAGACCATTAGCTAGCACAAAACCTGTTCCCCAGGCAGAGCACAAGTGTTACTGGTTGCTGCTGTTTCTGATGTTTTTCATGCTGGTGTCAGCCAAATCTGTTGAGGATGGCACAAGAGGGGTTGATGAGGAATCACAGAATCACAGAATGTTAAGGGTTGGAAGGGATCTTGAAAGATCATCCAGTCCAACCCCCCTGCCAGAGCAGGACCACCTAGAGCAGATCACACAGGAATGTGTGCAAGAGGGTTTTAAATGTCTCCAGAGAAGGAGACTCCACAACCTCTCTGGGCAGCCTGTTCCACTGTCATCCTCACCATGAAATTTTTTTTCCTTAAATTTCTTTGGAATCTCCTTATGCTCCAGTTTTCACCCCTTGCCCCTTGTCCTATCATTGGATGTCTCTGAGCAGAGCCTGGCTCCATCCTCCTGACTCTCACCTTTTACATCTTTATCAACATCAATGAGCTCACCCCTCAGGCTCCTCTTCTCCAAGCTAAAGAGACTCTGCTCCCTCAGCCTTTCAACATCAGGAAGATGTTCCACTCCCTCATCTCTGTGGCTCTGTGCTGGACTCTCTCCAGCAGTTCCCTGTCCTTCTGGAACTGAGGGGCCCAGAACTGAACAGAATATTCCATTCCAGGAAGGGAGAAGCTTTGCCCCACTGAACATTGGAAGAGGAGCACAGAACAGCAGGGTGGGAACCAGGTGTTGAAACTCAGCAGAGCAAATAAATGAAGAAGTCTCCCCATGATGCTTTCACAGCCTTCGACAGTTGGACGTGGTGATCTTAGAGGTCCTGCCCAACTGTGGCAATTCTGTGATTCTGTGAGAGTGGGTATTTCTGGGACGCTGCCTGGCCAAAGGAGGGATGGAGGGTGGCCAGCTCTGAAGGAAACACCACGGTGCTGGCAGCTGCCTCTGAGCAGAGGAAGCCCATAGGATGGTGGCCTGTGCTCTGCCCTCTTGTACGTAATTATTTGGATTGTTCATTTCCTAATGTTTGCTTTAGAGTAACAGATAGATGCACCCCATGATATTTACTTGCGTTTTGCTTTGCTGCCAAGTTCTATTATCATGTATTCTCTGTGTTGAAATGTAATAGGGGACACCACCTGCTTGCTAGAGCTTTCTCAGCTCACAAGACAGACAAAAGGCAGATTGTTTTCTGCGGTTTTACACATGGGAGGATGAGTGAAATGTAGGGTTGCACTTCAGCAACTCTTAAGCACATCCGCTTTACAGCAGCATGTGCTTAAGTCATTTGCTAAATCGGGACCGTCAGACAGGGCCAAAGCCTTTCAGGAAAAAGGTCCCAGTGCCAGCTATGAGATGGGGGCTGGCCAAGTCCAAATTTTCTGTCTTAATTATGGGAAGGTATTCTACTTATTAATGCATTCTTTGAAGTCATATATAGAACTCTCCCACAAGTAATCCAGGAGATGAAGAAAACATTTTTCAAAGCTTCCAAAAATGCAAGGGGACAATAAAAGGAAACTATTATTTTTTTTCCATTAAATGACAAAAACAAAAATAAGGGTGTCACTTCTCTGGAAAGTGACATTGGCTCTTCTGCTTCTCTGAGGCTCTTCTAGGAAGTAGGATTGGGTTCCTCTGGTTCCCTTTGAACAGGGCAATGTCACTGAATTTCAAGCCATTCATTTGCAGAGAGCAAAGACAAATATTTTCCTGGACTTTGACTACCTGAATCAGGAAAAAAAAAAATAAATGTTTATAAACAGACACTGATGTTATTGATGACATACTTGGCTGAATTCACAAAGGCTTATCAGTATTCAGGGGCTTCTGAAGTAGGGTTTGTAAATGTCTAATATGTTTGTAAGTGAGCAATTTCCTGTAAATCAATGTACCTTACTTTAGACTTCAGCTTAATAGCAAACATAACCTCCAAAACAAATGACACAATCATTGCTTTATCTCTATATGAAAGCTGTCCCATACCATTTTGCTATTTTCTCTTTTTCTATTAGCAGAAAATTTGTACTCATCATAAGCTTCAATTATAGTAAATGAGAGCTATAAATCTGGAATACCTGAATGTATAATCAACAAACAAAGGCTGATTTCTTGGATGTTTTTATTAAGAAGATGTACCTTAATAAATAGATAGCAACGAATGCTAGAGATGACAACAGCATGGCAAAGTGAGGACTTGCTCTTTGTGGCTTTAAGAGTGCCTGTTCTGATCATTTAAGAGACCAGAAAAGTAAAGCAGAGCAAACACACTGATTCAAAGAGCAAGGAAAGAAAACAACTCCATTCCTTCTTGGCCTTTGGACTACGGAAGGCAGGTGGGTACAGTTTCTGTGTTCTGGATTTCTAATATTAACAATATTTTCGTGGCCGGTCCCCACACCCAGCTGGTGTAAACAGACAATATCCTGAAGTTGCTAGAGCCCAGCCAGGGTGTCAGATCTCAGGATGCTCTTGTCTGTTTTTCAGAGCTGCGATTTGGAAAGTGCACCAATCAGCCAAGCAGAAGAAGTTAAGCAACAGATTGAAGTAGCTCCCGCCCTGCTGATGAGCCTGACCCAAAGCTCCATCTTACACTTTATTTCTAAGCCTGTACTGGGGTCTAAGACACATAACTTGTCCCACAGAGCTCCTGGAGTAGACCCGTTTTGTCATTTCCCAGCCACAAAGTTGTGGACAGGCAGTCTGTCTGTCTCTTGGGGGATTCAGAGAGCGCACAACTGAATTGCCATGAAGTGGGAGCCTACAAAGCCATGGCTCAGCACGAGCTTTCCCTTTTATTTAGAACCTGAGGAAAGCAAACAGCCTAGCCTGGCTTCCCCATGGGCATCGGCAGGCCACAGAGTCCCTCGGGAGACTGACCCTTGGGCCCCACTCACTGTCACATGCACTGGGTGACGTAGGTAAATATGTGATGCTGTGCTCTTTGAACGGGTGCTGTTTGCCAACCTTTGGAAGAGATTGAGGCTGTTGCTTCACAACTGAAGGAGGGAAAAAAACTAAGGCATTTGGGAGTTGGCCCTGCCTATGTACACACATTTCTGTTGCTGAAGGGGACATCTGAATTGCTAAGTCTTCAGTGACCCATTTCCATCAGTAGTGGAGGGTTACACAGACGCCTCTTACACGAGGAAAAGACAAAAAAACCCAACCCAAACCCAACCAACAGCCTGGAGACCTCTGAATTTTAAATTATCTTCTTAAATTCAGAAGAGTTGTCCAGAGAGAGAGAGAGAGAGGAAATAGCCTGGACCATCTCACACATCTAAGGCACTAACCCGGGACAGCAGAAGCTAAAACAGACCTCCCTGAGCACTGATGTGTATGAAACCTATTCACCAGCACCGCTTGGCTGTGTCCATTCTCTGCTGTCCAGGCGATGGTGAATTTATCAGCCTTTGCCTCCCTCGTGATTATTCTCACTCAGAAATGAAGAATGAAACGATGAAGTTCACACCTTATGGAGATAGAATAGACACATACATGTCCACAAACTTCCTAAGATTACATACTGACGGTAGGAAATAAGGCTAATTTACCTAGGAGAGTGGGAGATGGTGCAGCAGCTATTCCTAGCTCTGCAAATGTCTAAAATCAGAAGTGCTTACTGAAAAACCTAGCAGCATGTATGCCATTAGCTCAGAGGAATCCCTGTTATGTATCTTCACTCGTACAAAAGACAAAGGATTCGCCTGCTCATCTCTCTGAGGAGCACAGACACACAGCACAGCTACCCACTTTGTGATGCCACTGAGATCAAAGGCGAAATCTCCCTGTACTCCAGTGGTGCAGTCAAGAGCATCTTGAGCTCCTGCCCAGCCACGCAATGCAAGAGCACGAGGACATCAGCGTGGTGAACCAATGCAGGAAAAATCCACACATGCTCCCCTCACGTAAACCCCTGCGCTTCGTGCAGGATAACCATCTCTGGAAGAACAGCTGTGTGTTTGTGGATGGTGTGCTCGCCGTCACTGTGAGGTGCCACATTGCCCTGCCATGCTGGTGCTGCACTGGGAGGACTGGACACCCAGACCCATGATTCAGATTCTGGTCTTCCCACCAATATGTGTTTTAGGGTCATGAACCCAATGCAATGTTGTCTCAGAGAAGACCAGGCACCTTTCCCCAGCTGGGACAAGATATCCACTGTGCCATAAGGTGCCCATAGTCTGTGAAAGCTGTCATTGCTCAGCAACCTTGGCCTTGATTTTGCACAGGTCTACTGAATTTTGCCATCCCCACAGAATGGCTGCAGTGTGCTGGGTAGGCACAGGGATGCAGGGGGACCCATGCATCCCAGGGCACTACTCCTGTCTGCACCCAGCCAGCTGGTTGAGCAATCCTAGGGCCTGGGAAAATCTAATGCCCTGGCAGGAAAGCGTGCTTGAAGCTCAGAATCACTCCTCGTGGCCTGCAGCCCTCCTTTTGTGAAGGCTCAGTGAATGATCAGGCACGAGGCAGACTGAAAGACTTAGGAATTCATTCCCTCCCTGCAAGTACAGTGAGGTTGATTTTCTCTGTAATATCTGAATCCTGCTTTATAATAAGAAACTAATTACCTTAAGTGAAGTCAGTGCATCTAGTGAAGCAGATGTAACATATTATCATCCCTCATATCGACAGGATAGCAAGTAATGGGCTACTTTCTTACAGTCTTCACCTCAGCTCACCTTGGGATACAATCAGTTCAAGTGCTCTACCTCAAACTTCCTTTCTGCACCAAGTAAATAAGGGTACAATCATTTCCATTAATTTTAAGAGGTTTTGAAGCAAGCCCTGCAGATGTGGTAATTAGAACTGCAGTGTGGTGGTGCTGCCTGCCATTGCCTCTGAAGCTCTCATTCACAGAGCTCATCCTAGAATCAGAGAATCATAGAAGAGTTTTGGCTGGAAGAGACTTTCAAGATCATCAACCTTATTCCCAGCCCTGTCAATGCCACTAAACCATGTCCCTAAGCATGACATCCACCCAGCTCTTAAACACCTCCAAAGATGGTGACTCCACTCCATACATATTAGCTCCAGGTAAATATACCTACAAAGTGATTACAGCAGAACAGTGGATTTTTGTGGACTGAAAAAGCCAATGCTTTTCACAGATGTGGGCCTCTGAGTCTGACCCAATAAAGCAAGCTAAAGTCAGCTCAAACCATTCAATTCAATCAATTCATGAGGGTGTTTCACCATCACTGTGTTTGGAACCATGTAGTGAAATGAAGCAGTTGGTGCATTTCTGATAGATACAAGAAGCTGGTGTTTCCTTTGCTGCCTTACAGTCTGGGATGCCTTGGGATTTTCCATGTTAACTACCTCTGTCTGACTGGAACAGCTAGAACCTGCCTTAGCTGTTTCCTTGAGCAGTGTGCCAGCCACCAGCTGGTGACTACTTTCTGTAGCTGATCCCAGTGTCTGTTGCTGGAGTAATTTACTCCATATATAATAGTTCAGTAATCACTGGAGCACAGCTTGGTCCCCTGCTGCCAGTTTACTGTTCCTAGGACTTTTCTGTCCTTGTCTCTCGGTTAACATTTAAATATTGAATAACTATTCTTTATTGAGAAATATTTAAGCAGGAGAGGCACACTTCTGAGGGCTCTTGCAAGAGAGATGGCTGAGGTGAATTTAACAGAGAGGGGAATTAGATTTGAAGCCAAACATAAATCAGATCGAGGATATGACCTGCCTCTCTCCTCTCTCAGGTGAACGGCCCAGCCACAGGACTACAGAATTGAAGAGCAGTTCTATTCCACTATAGACAGCCAGTCCCCAGAGGGTATTTATTTGTCCATTTCTTAGGCTACATCTCTGGGATCCCCCCAGGGTAGTATTAGGACTACTCTCAGTCAAATCCAAACCCCTAGAAGTGCAGAGACCCTCTCTGCCAATGAGAGCATCCTGTCGTGCCATACTGCAGCTACCACAGACGTTGGATACTTAGCAATATTATCAGACTTGTGGCTTTTCTGTACTCTTTCCTAGGCATAAAATTAAGAGGAACGTCTTTTCCTCTTTCCTCCAGCTGATTATGAAGCTTTCTCAGTCTCTCCTTGCCAACACAAGCCTCCGCATTTGCTTCTCCATCATGCTAGGGTTTGTGTTTGGGTCTCTCATTCAAGACACAGTGGTCCTGTCTTACAAGCATCTTACTGCATCTTTATTTGTAAGCACACTGAAAGGTGCACAGGATCACAGCTCTGGAGCCAGATGAGGATCTCATGGCCCTGTGCAGCACAAGAAGAGGAAAGGACAACACCTCTCATATATGGGCTACTAATTCAGATGGCGGGGGGGGATAAAGAAAAGGCTTTGCTTGAGGACACCTGGTCAGGAGCACTAAGACTCTGGAGTTAAGTTGTCTCCCTGAGGGACATTTTGTGTAGTACTTGAGTAGTCACTGAGGTGAGGACTGAAATCCTCTCTTTGAGGTGTACCTAAGCCATATGCTTGGAGCCACCCTCACCTGTCCTCTGACCCTCAAAGTGTCTGGAAAGTGGGACAGATTCCCATGAGAAGAGCACAACACTGACAGAAAGGTGGTAGGAGTACCATAGGAGGTGATATACCTTCAGCTCACATCAGGCATGAAATAGAAAAAGTCTGCTCATCCTCTGGTCTGTGAGAACTTGTCGGAGGTCACTTGCCAGCTCCTTACCACCAGGATGCTGTAGGAGAGGAGCTTGGAGATCCCACCTTGGTTTTGTTTGACTCATTGGCCAACTCTAGAGGTACTCAGAGACCACACTGCTGGATTGGATTTTACATCTTAATTTTTTTCCTGGAAGCAGATTAGCTGGTCATAGTTTTTTGAAGTGCTGGTCCATAGTATGTCTGTAACCCAACTGTAAAAAAACAGGACAAGATAGTTCCCAGCTTTTGGGACTGTTTGGAAAAGAATGACATTTCTTGTGAGGAGCTTGAAGTCAGAACTACAAAGTGGGCATTGATGCACATGCACGTGTCAATGAGTGCCTGGGATACAGGTCCTAATAGATGCCATGGATACAATAAAGCAGAAGACTTGCTCCCTGGTGCAGTGATATTTCTTTCTGTTTGTTCATATTACACTTATTATAAGACTATCAGTATGAAGAGTGTTATAATAATGAAGGCAGCAGAGATAAGATCACGTGCCTGCGCGGGCTGTGTGTTGCACACAGCTTGATCCTATTCAAAAGCTTAGATGTTCTTAAACTCTATCCTAATACTTTATCACTTTAAGCCTCTTAGGGCTTTAATGCTTAAAAAAATACACCCTGGACCAATCAGCCTGACAAACTGAAAAGAGAGTAATGGCTTGTACCTTTGATGTCACTTGAGGCTTGTGCCTTGAACACACAGCCAAGGGGAGACAAGGTCCTCAGAAAATCCCCAGCAGCCAGGCAGGGTTTCCTCAGGCTGAGGGGACAGGAGGGGGCTCCCTGACCCATGTCTCTGGGGAGCTGGCTGGTGCTGGGTGGGCATAAGCATGGGACCACATCCCTTGTGGGGAGAGATGGGATGGAGTGGGTTCATGGTGCCCTGAACAAAAAGCCTCTACTTGGCAGTGGGCTGCTTGAAAGGATGAGTTCCCCTCTGGTGCTGGCACACTTTATCTTGGAACAGGCACGGTGCCAGAGATCCACGTCACCAGCATTTCAGGGTGGAAACTCAGCAGTAGGGATTATTTTCTTGTCTGTATGCTCACACTGCTTGGCATGATGAAGACCCCACTCTGTCTGGAACCTGTAGTGTTGATTGGAATATGAAGAAAATAAAATGACAGCCAAAAAAAAAAAAAAAAAAAAAAAGAAGTCACTCTTAGGGAATGGGGCTTGTTCTGCAGGGAGAGCTTTTTTTCCTCTAAAATTTGAGCATTGTGGGTTGAGGACAAGGCATTATTTTCTACCATAGTTCTTTTTCCCAAGACAAAATAAGACTTTAGTACACTTGGCATTAAAGGATGCTTTTAAAGTGTTCCTTTGCAGTATATTTTGTTGCCTATATCCAGTAAGTATGGGAATAAAATGTCATATTCATGGGTTTACTCATCATGTGGCTTCTCTTGTTTCAATGAAAATAATTGATCCCAGGCGTGTAGATGCAATAGTGCTTTGCAAAGAGCCACACTCTGTACCAAATGCTACATACTGTACTCACAGACTAGAACTTTGTGTCAACCCATGTGAATTATTTGCAAAGCAAAATGCAGAGGAATTCTCTCCAGGGTAACACTGAGGTTACAGCAGTTCATTTAGCAAAAGGGAATCAGCTTCTGGGCTGGAAAAAAATGATATGTGATCTGCTTGTGGGGTGGTTCTGGTTCAAATATGAGTGTGCCAAGAGCAAACACTAGAAGAAAGAGTAAATTATATTATAGAAGATTAGCATCAATGATCATATTCCAGTGCACGCTGCAGGCAGCCTGCTGGGGACAAGCTCCTGCCGTGGCTGTGCCGGGATGCAGCGTTTGGTAACGCTGGACCTCGACTGCACCACGGTGCTGGTGGTGCAGGCTGAGCTCTGTCTCTTTTCTCCTCCTCAGCTCCCCATCCCAGCCTGCTTCCAAATGTAGTTTGATGTACTCGAGGGTGGCAGAGCTGCTGGGATGACAGGGGGATGGCACCCACGCTCCCTTCCTACGAGTGATGATAGACATGCGCAAGGAGGGAGCGTATTTTTGGGTTTGATGCTAAATCCCCACCCCTGCCCACTCTCATGACAGCACAGCCTCTTCAACCTTTAAGTTCAGACGCCCTGATTCACCACTGAACTTGTATCATCTTGCAAAATTCTCTTCTGTTGTCAAGTCAGACCTTGCTGAAATTGCTCTGCGAGCTAATGCTTACAGCTGCCATGCACCTCAGTGAGAGTACACAAGTCAACTCAAACTGTGACGGTGCCAGATGCATCTGGACCCAAACTGCTATGGGCTAATTTGATGTTTTTTCCACACTAAGACCCCTCTGGCCACATGTCGACCCTGTACAGCAGAGCCTGGCCCTGGGAACCCTCTCTAGTGCAATGAAATGCTGACTTGGTCCAGCTCAGATCCCTAAAGATATATGGGGTGCAGATGGGGAAGCTTGCAGCTCTGCCCCTTAGCCTTGTCCCACACTCCTCCTCGTGGTGAAGATGTAATGCTGTCAACGTTACAGCATTCCCCCATGTCTAGGGAACCTAGATTTCCCTAAATTGTTTAACT
This sequence comes from Megaceryle maxima, assembly GCA_024605025.1. Classification (NCBI taxonomy): domain Eukaryota; kingdom Metazoa; phylum Chordata; class Aves; order Coraciiformes; family Cerylidae; genus Megaceryle; species Megaceryle maxima. Next base: position 34,247 of record JANHGN010021509.1, on the reverse strand, counting down.
GTTACTTTCTGATAACATGTGGACCCCAAATTTGTATTAAGTAGAAAAGGTTTTATTTAGTTGCTTAAGCTTTAAGTTACTATTTCTTTTGTTACCTTCAGGTCCTTACTTTGTTTCCATCCCCGCTTCCCAAGCCACCAGTCCAGCACTGGGACACAGTCGACTTTTGCAATATTTATGCTGTGACTCAAGCCAAAAGGGACTGCATCTACATGACAGAGACTTCCAGCCTTCATAGGAGCTTCTGAAATGAACCACAGTTGAGGAGATCAGCATTGGAGAGCCAGAGAGGGGCCTGTAGTTCCATATGGTCATCCCCAGGAGAACTGTATGGTTTTGCTACAGTATATATAGCTATTTTTAATCCTTTTTTGTTGACAACTGTAAGGGTGCCTCCTTTCAAAACAGCTCCATAGAGCAGGATGTTGTGTGGGGGGTACTTTTATTATATAGTTGTCTTTCTACTGAGTTAGGAAAAGTGATGACCTACAGAGAATTGGTATGATCATCTTTCATCACCTGCATCAGGCATGTTGACACCTAATAATCTGATCCTTTGGTACTCTCTGACAGTTTGGGAAGTATGCTTGTGTCCACCTTTGAGATTGGTTCTGGGGACCAAGCCTGGTTGTGTGTAAATTTCTCAGACTTCAAAACTGGTGCTTATTTTGCCTCTGTGTCTATGTGTGCCCTTTTCTTTTTTCTTTTTTCTTTTTTCTTTTTTCTTTTTTCTTTTTTCTTTTTTCTTTTTTCTTTTTTCTTTTTTCTT
>JANHGN010021509.1:21587-33111 GCA_024605025.1 Megaceryle maxima | reverse complement strand
TTTATTTCTGATCCTAGGTATGGGTTTGACACACGATACTCAAAAGGCTCATTAGGTCCTCTTCTCTTCTCTTCTCTTCTCTTCTCTTCTCCTGTGAAGTGGGAAAGAAATCAGGAGAGAGAAAAGCATATTCCACCATTTTTAGACCTCCTGTGTCTTTCTCAGACTGGCTAAAGCATCTGCACAGCTGGGCCACCACAGCTTGAGCACTCTGGAGCTGGGACTGTGCGTGATGAGGGTTTGCACAACCTGGGTTAGACAGTTTCCCCCAGTGCAGAGCAGAGTGAGGTGGCTGTTGCAAGAGTTATCTGGATGGAATTAAGCTGAAAGGAAAGTGAGACCCTCATGTCCCATGCCCTGCCAGCCCCGGACACAACCCAACTCCTGGCTGGCACCGTGGCTCCTCTGGCATCAGGGTTCACCCCTGAAGAATTGCCACACCAAACTGGGGATGCAATGGGATGAGCACGGCAAAGCCAGAGCCCCTCAGCCTTCCCTGCAGCCCCTTCTTGCCTGCTCCCTTTGCCCAGCAAGTATCTGGCTGGGTTTTTGCAAACGGCTGTTTTCTAAAAATGACCTGACCATTCATTCTTTCCATTTCTAGACATCACTGAGAAACTGGGGACCATGAGGGAAGCTGTGGCCACGTGGTGCAACAGCCAGCAGCTGTGGTAAGCCACTTTGACCTGAAGCAAGCACAAGGACATCTGCTCCAGCCTCCTCATACCAGAAGCTATGGAAGTCCCTGCAAGATGGTAAAACAAGCTTGAAGACTTCAGTAACAAAGACTCAGATGCTTCGAGACTTCTCTTGTACCGTAGTCAAAAAGCAGGAGGTGGTCATCTACATCTTAGACCTTCACATTTCACGTAGACCATGGCCAAAGTTGCTGAGAAATAAAAATCCTCTCCACCCTCCAACAGCCGAAGACAATATGATGGCAATAGGAGTGTATCTCAAAGATTTGGACACAAGGACTTTCTCCTAAATTGTACTGGAAATTTTCCTGCAAGAAGTAAACTTGACTTGTCCTGTACATTGGCAGCCACAGTTTAGACAGCTTCCCTCATGTCTTGGTTTCCATTAACTGCTCAGCACACTTCCAGGTCTTGGTAGAAAGCTGTATTTTAAAGTGGGATTAAGGAAGCAACACATCTGAGGTCAAGAAGATTATCAGTGAAATTTTGTTTAGCTAGACAGATCATTAACTACACTGTACCACAAGATTTCCAGTGTAGCTGGCCTGGCCCAGCCGTTGGGGTAACAGGGCAGTTTTGCACCTTTCAACAATGCTGTGGGTTTATTTCCCAGCAGAAATACTTGAACTCTGTCCAAGTGAGTGATTAAATACTGCCGCTTGCTTTTCCCCTCAGCACAGGAGGACAAGCAAGTCCGCTTGGAAGAGAGCTTGGATTTCTTTCTGCCGTGTACTCTTGAAGGCATGTCAGCTCAGCTGCATCTTATCACTCCAATCTCTGTGGGTCTGAGTCTCTGGTGTTAAGAGAGTTCAGGACCACACAGGATCAGATGTTACATTAGATGGATAACATGAGACAAGGACCCAAAGCTGAGGTTAACCCTGAGAATTGCACAGTGGGAAAGCAGATACTGCAGTAGCTGAGTGCCATGGCTGATACCTTCGATACATGCTTCTATACATTGAAACTGCATGATGCCATTTTTTGTATTTTATAAAAACAAAACTTCAGTGAGATAGCTTGCAGAATTCTGATAATCACTTTTGGCATCACTCTGAGTTTCTTATTTTTTTATTTATTTTTTTCCTTCCTCATTAGAATGTTACCCTGTCACTTATTTCACCATTCAACCTTAAAGAAAGACCTAAAAAGATTAAGTCCACTACTCCAGTGTCAAGGATCTAGGCTGTGAAAACATAATGTTACAAGCTGCTGCCAGACAGTGAGTTATGCAAGATTCACTGTGACCAATGAAGAGAGGAGACCGGATATGGCCGTCTCTAAAAGTCTTTGGAGTATAAATATTTTCTACGAGCTGTGTTAAATGCCGATGCAATGAGCCTGTGTAAGAATGCTGACCAGGCTGCAGCACGTCTGACTGTCCCCAAAGGCAGCCTGGAACCAAGAAGGCTTTGATGGATGTGGGCTGGGAGTCTTCTGCCTTGGGACAGGCAGTGATAATGAGTTTCTAGGATTAGTCTAAAAAAATGACATTACCGACTCATGAACTCAGAAGGACTCATATCTAAAGCCTGACTTCAAAACTGGTGGTGTTCTCTTTACTTAAGCACCTCTCCAGTCCTAAATGAGTATCAGCAGATGCCAGGCAGCATCTGGTACTGGTATCTTAGAAAGATTGTCCCAGTGCTGGTCACCTCTATTGTGGACCCAGTAGTGCTCCAGTTGTCATAGAATCATAGAATCGTTTCATCTGGAAGAGACCTTCAAGATCATCAAGTCCAACCTTATTCCCAGCCCTATCCAAACCCCTAAACCATGTCCCTAAGCACAACATCTCCCCAGCTCTTCAACACCTCCAAAGATGGTGACTCCACCTCCTCCCTGGGCAGGCTGTTCCACTGCCTGGCAACCCTTCCAGGAAAGAAATTCTTCCTCCTCTTCAGCCTGAACCTCCCCTGGTTCAGCTTCAGGCCATTTCCTCCTGTTCTATGTTTCACTAAGGTAAAACTGCACCTGTTGCATTTTTATTTTATGCTCATCCCCCTATTACCCCTTAATGTATGTTATGGGAAAAATAAGAGTAGGCAATACCCTGTGCTCACAGAAACCCAGCAGTGAAATAGCCTTAATCAGGGGGATTATCCAAAATTTCAAGGTCTAGTTTAACATTTCATTTTGGCACTTATTTGCCTTGATTTATCAGGGCAGAAGAGATTCCAGTGGTAGCTAGCTTGGAAAACTTTTGTTCCCTCTGGATTTGACAAGATCCTTACTTGAAAGCTGTCTTTCTATACAACTCTTTTCCCCTTCCCATTCCTCTCCTAAAACTGTTTTTGCTCAAACTTCAAAAATCCACACCAAAGAGCAACAATTTCTTTTCTCTCAAGAGTATTTATTCCTACCAAAGTTATCACTAGAAGTACAAGTGGACATGGACATCTCAATAAAAGCGTCAATAGATACAAAGGGTCCAGCCAGCCGTGATACTCCAGAAGTATGAAGGCACTTTCTCAGATGCACCCTCCCAAATTCCAGCTTCTCATGGCTCAGGGAACTGAAGCTGTCCTTATTCATGTCCTTCATGAACTCTTCTTCCATGAAGTGGTGAAAATTGGTTTAGCAATGCCCTTTCTCTCATAGCTCAAACCAAAATACAAAATGGAAAGGTTACGACAGAGAATGAGGAGCTGAGGACGTAGCCCCAAATGGCAACAGGAGTGTTGGGTGAAGAGTGCGTAAGAAAGGAACCAAAACGGGTTTGCTGTGTGACATGGTATTTTATGGCTTAGCAGTGTCAGAATCATCTCCTGCTTGTGAATCCAAAGAGTTTCAAAGATTATGTTTTCAAATAGTCTTATTTCAGAGAAATATTTTTTTCCATCAAACGTGTATTTTCTGAGTACCAGCTGTCTAAAGAAAGGGTAGGACAAATATTGCATGACTTGAGTGACTGATTACACTTCATTAAGAGCATCTATTGCATATCTAAAAAACCCAAGGCAGGAGCAGCCTACAGGAAAACACATTTCTGTAATCCTTAAAAATAATCAACCAATTCCCAGAAATTAGGGAATGATTGGAAGGCTATACTGATTGAACGATTCAGTCAGAACTGATGATTCTGTTACTCTAAATATGTGGAGAAAAGCTTGAAAACCACTTAGCTGCTGAATCGTTTAGCCCAGCGGTAGTTGTCCCTTGTTTTTATTGGCTATTAATTAACTGATACATTTAAAAAGGCTAAATATAAAAAGACCCCTTAGAAAAAAAGGACAGCGGCAAACTGAGTGCTTTGTTTCACTGTGACAGCTGGAGTAAAGGTCTCTGAGTAGTTACCACTAACTCGTTCATCCCCAGCCTTCACTGCAGTTTTACCTCTGCCTGCTCGGGCCACAAATGGTCTTTGTCTCAGGGCTGTGCATCCTGCTGAGCCACGGTGAGCACTGGGAGCAGCACTGGGTGCTGGCTGGGATATAACCCACCTGGATGCTGCACATGACTTTTCCTCACCCCCAAATGCAGAGATAATTTAACTCAGCCATGGAGCTTTGGTCACACTCATCTGTGCTTCTGAGCCTGGCACCCCAGCAGAGGCTGCACAGATGGGTGGTCAGAGTGGGCTGCAGGCATTTCTGTGTGTGCCTATAACTTCACAGTACTCTGACACCAGAGGCAACTGAGAGCAGCAGCTCATGAGACTGTGTCCAGGACTGTCCTTGCTTTCCTACCAGCCATTGTCAATCAGGATGCTGAGATTTAAAATTCATGAGTTAACTGGGTTCTGCAGAGAAATGTCTCACAGCTGGAAAATGCTTCCATGAAGGCAAAAACTTTTGCAGGAAGTTTTGCTTCTGTCAGTGGAAGTTATTTTCTAAAAACTGGTGGAAAGCTGTCAGTCAAAAGCATTCCTCTGCATCCTCTTTGAGACAAAATGTGATTTTCCATTTGAAAGCAACTTTTCTATTGTGTATTAAGAACTTTTCAGATGTTCTAATTCCAAGAAAAAAACAGTATTTTCATTTTTGTGTTGCCCCCCCGAATTATCTGACCAATTTTGTCTCCTAAGCAATTTATTCTTTTTTAATTTCTGTTTTTTTGTTCCATTCTTAAAAGGAAAATTTTTTGAATCACCAACATTCCTTTGAAATACAAAAAGTTGGTTCCCATACAACCCTTTTTAATAGTGGGAATGTGTTTCAGCAAATTATCCCTACCATAAGGAGTTTTCCAGACAAAACTGTTTTAAAAGTAATTTGATTTTTCTTTCCTTTTCTGCACAAGCTTCTGCTAGTGCTCACTATTGTTTCTAGATCTCTGTTCTTCATTCACAGCAGACTCATACCGACCTCAAACCCTGCTTCCTACTAAGCCTGGGAATGGAGATTCATAGCTCCCCTGGATATCAAATACCATGGATTTGGTGGAGATACTGGTTTTAAAACCTTTCAAAACCCTCCTTTTCCCACTGAAGTCTCCTTGTCCCATAGGCTATAAATGAGGATACACACTGCCTTTTTCCCTGTTGAAACTATGCCTACTCCACAGGTCCCAACGACCTCCTCTCCAATGCTCTGATAAATACCTTATTACACTCAGGGCAATTGCTCAAGATCTGTATTTAGCTTTGAAATGTGCTGCTTGTACTTGAAAAACAGCTTGCCTGCCTGAAAGGTTGTCTACTTTTTCAAACTACGCTTGTTTGTTCAATAAGAGATAGTATCTCTACTCACAGACTTTGCCCTGGCTTTTATTACAGCTGCATTTTACAATAAATGTTACTCACAGGGACAGACATAGTGAAGAAGAGTGTGAAACAACAGGAGAAGAGCAAAACAGCATAATTATGCCAGTAGTCCCTGTTTTGTAGGCACAGGGATAAGATTCAGTGGACCAGACACAGAGATCTCTGTTGTTTGCAGCCAGTCTGCTGAGATGGTCCTGCTCTTGGTGTGAGGATAAGGCCAGGCTGCTTCACATAAAGCCTCACCCTTCCATAAGGTCCACTAGAAACTGAGAGAACTGCCCTCCCCGTGTCTGCTGCTGCTTGAAGTGAGATATTAAAATAGGGCAGGAAGGTCTTCTAATTTGAGAAACCAGGGCAGCTATATCAGAAAGTCCTTCTTCAAATATCCAGCAAAGAACGAAGCCAAAACCCAGTGGTCTTTCCAACATTTTAACAAACAAGCCTGTTTCCAATTCTTCATCAGATAAGAATGTTTTGTGCACATTGGGCCAATTTATTCTGGAGAAGGAAAGTCTGTAGCCGCACACAGCCCACCCCACTGTTTCCTGTGGGAGTCACTGAAAAGTCTTCTGTCCTTCCATTCCCCTGACCAAAATATTTCTAAACATTCTGGGAGGATCTTGCAGGCAACCATGTGACTACATTTAGGAAGCAAACAGCCAACAGAAGGCAGTCACCAGGGGATGCACGTTCATTCCTTGTGTATCTTGCTGAGGTTTTTATGAAAGAGAGCTTAACCTTTCTTTGGCTTGCAAAGCTCTAACCAATTAATTGCTGTTTATACAAGCTAATTCATTATAATTATAATAGGAAAAAATGCTCCCTATCCAAATCCTTAGAGGGCATAAGGAATATAAGAACAAAAAAGACCATCTAGCCCTGAATATTTGATCTATTCTATTGAATTTCAGTGCAGTAATTGTTCCAGGATAAAATCACTTCTGTTTCAGGAGAGGATGTGTACCTAGGGAACTATCATGGAATTGTGCAATCTGTTGGTCATTTCCCCCATGTAGATAAGACCTAAATCTTATTTTCCTACAGTTCCTCAACTACTGTCTTGCTTCAGGAACAGTTTAAAGAAAAGTTAATTCATCCCACGTGCATGAACTCTTCTGCCAAATTACATTCAATAGGGTGTTCTGTTTGTAAATCTTTTAAACCATTTAGTGGGGTAGATTATTCAGCAAATCTCAGAGATAATGAATTAGCTTGAGAGCTATATAGAAGAGCATCATCCAAATAAGATAAATTACCAAGCAAAAAATTTGTAACAAAGGAGACCAAGCTGACATTAAGCCTGTGGGGAAAGCTTTTTTCAGAGTTTGAAGTTTTCTCCTCTTTCTAAGCCTCTTTCATCGTTATAATGTGATTAACAGTAAATGACTCAATTACAGGACTTAGGGTCCATGAGCTTCTTTTTGGTCTGCACCAAGAAAGGAGCTAGGTCCAAGACACCAATGCCTGGATTGCCTCTGGCTCTGCAGAAAACTCCCGTGAGCCCCAGGTGCTGCTGCCCCTGGAATGCACATCTATCCTGCATGGGTATTTTGGAAGTGCTAAAGGTAGCAGCTATGGGCAAAGACTGGAGCAAGTCTTTATCTGGAGTGTCTGAAGAAAGTTACAACAAGGGGAGGGAGTCACATGCATTTCAACTTTCCATGAAGAGATGGAGTTGTAGAGGGTGACCCTTGCTATTCTGTTTCATAGCCCACCTTCCCCACATGAGTAACTCCTGGTGAGTCCTGCAAGGGAGGTTTCTCCAATGCCCAGCTTGTTCTGAGATACAGGAGGATGGTGGCTGCAAGGCATGCATCATCTGAACCATCCCAGTATTTCTGTGTGGCAGTGATAAAGCAGTGCAAGGCAGATGCTGTAAAACAAGACATGGCTTTTAGTCTGGATCGAGTGCCTTGCCAAGCCCAAGAGAGGTCTGCAGTGAAGGGCATGCCCGGATTGGCAGAGGACCCATGAAACAACACTGCTGAAGTGTTGACAGGAGGTAGGAGCTGTCCCTTCCTCTGCACACAAATATTTAACCTTGCATGTTTGGGTTCAATCATGGATAATAGCCTAGGTATGGAAGGATACATCCAAACTTCATCAAGAGCTTTAGAGGAGCAGCAGCTGCCTGAGACTCAGCTCTTGGGGGATGACTGAACCAGGCAGGGTAAGATGAGACTCCCCCTGCTCCTGGCTAAGATGTAGAAGAATTCCCAAATCTCATGGATGCAAAAAACATGAATCCTGCAGTGCTCACCTCCTATGGCAAGGGCAGAGTCAACATACTCTTCCCTTCCCACTGCAAGCAGTTACAGGAGCACTAACAGAAAAGAGAGTTATCCCAGAGCTGTCCTTCACCTCATCAAAGCCTTTCCCAGATCCCCCCTTACCTGGGTGCCTGACACACTTCAGAGACACCAGCCACCTCCTCTACCTATTTTTACTATACAAGATCCAAGAACACTCCACATCTCTAGTATGGTTTAATATCCAATTCATTAACCAGAAATTTCCCTTCTCTTAGTGCTTAGTCCTTTCCTGCACAAGCACACTCAACAAACATTGAAAAACAACTTCACCTTTTCTTTCTTTTTTTTAAGAGGAATTTCATGCTTTTGTTAATTCTAACCTACAGGATTTCTTCTCCTGTCTCTTATACAGACTGTTTTATAACTAAATACAAAACATGCCACATAAAGCTGGAAGAGCCACCAAGCTGGTTTTGCACAAGCAAACCTGTTTGAGCCTGAAGGACCTGGTTTGGGCCTTCTCCATCTATAACATACAGCGTTGGAATTCAGCCTGACACAGCCAAATGACCCCATTTTGGAGTTGTGTCTTTGGCTAGAAGGGACAAGTTAGTATATTTTGGTTTGGTCTTGGTACAAGGACTGGGGAAGGCTGATGCAAAATCAAAGACAGCACATGTCCTTTGGCTATCTATGGGGCTCATGCAGGAGTTTTCAGTACTTCTAGAACCAGAAATAGAGGTCACCTGTACATCCTTAGAGTCTCAGCCTGGTGCAAGAGCCTCCCTGGCCAATGTTAGAAGAGACATGAGGAAATCCAAGCATGCTGCCACTTCCCTCTCCTCCAGCAACCCCACCTTCCCCTTGGGCTACAAACTTCCTGGAGCTGCAAAAGCAAAATGTTCTCAGCACTGCACCAGCTCTACTGCTTTCTGTATCAAGAAAGAGGTTGGGTCCAAACACCCTGTTGCTTCTCACCCCCTTCCCTCGGTCACTATCTCCAGAGATGAACACTTCCACCATCCTGGATCTCTGCTTTTGCTTTCGACTGATGTAACGAGCTTTCTTGTTTGGTGCTCTTGGCAGGTAGGCTAAATTCCTCTCTGGATATTTTTCCCATAGGAGGCCCTCAACACAACCATAACAGATTATTTTCTTCTCTTTAGCATATGTCTTTCCTCATCAGCTTGTTTGCCTCAGAAGGAGTTGTGCAGCTCTTTTGGTTACCCTTGATCCATGTCAACCCTTCCTATGCTCTCACCACAGTGAGACGCTCAGTGTCTGCTCCTGATGGGTCTGTTTTCTACCTTCCCACCCCTTACCCTTTCTGCCTGGAAAGCAACGTGTCTGCAGCTGGACCAAGAAAGCTGCCATGGCAATTGAGTACTGCTGCAGTGGCAGGTTTGAACACTGCCTCAGTTGCACAAACTTAAAGTTACAGCAAGCTTGGAGACAGGTTGGAGGAGCTGGTGCATGATTAAATGAAGTGCTGTAAATTTTTCTAGGCAGGACAATCAGGAGACCAGTTTCTGAATGCTCTGAAATGTGGCCAGATAAATTCTCCTGAGCTGCAGTATATAAAAAATGTCAGAGTTGTTGCCCTAGTTTCACTTTATTTCATTATCATCATAACAACTCTGTCCCCAGACAGGCACTGTTTTATTCACAAATTTAATGCACAGAATCAGATGTAAGACTGGGTATCTAACAAAATATTCCTGTTGCAGAGAAGTACAAATATCCAGCATACCCCAGAGTACCCTAAACAAAGTGGAAGGAGGTCTCCTGTGAAAGTCAGCGAGTCTGGCTGTTGCCTTCAAGGAGATCAACATGCAACCTTAAAAGCCAGAGCATATTTAAGAAGAAAACCAGAGGTCACCAAGTTTTAGTCGTGGTTTTAAGGTGTTTTCGCCATAAAATAAAGACCTCTTTGCTGCTATTAAAACACCATCCAAAACACAATAGCCTTGATGTTGTTGAGTCTGCAACAGAACATAAACACACTTATTGGCAGTGTTGCATGAAATAAGCGCCTTCAAGTGACCTTCACAGTGGTAACACAACAGATTATATTCTTTATTATTATTATTTCCAGGCTCTCCACCACAATATCTCAAGTATGAGCCAGATAAGCAAAACTGCATCCCACTGAGCTGATTTTTAATGTCTTGATTTGTTGAGTAATAAGGTGGCTGTTGGCATACATCATTCTCATTCACATACATTGGTACTAATTGCAGGAGAGTATCCTGAGCAGCTATTTTTCAAGCACTCAATATTCTCATATATCATGAAGAACTTCCCAGCCTGTCCTGGATATAATTAACAGCTTGAGCAAAACTTTTTTATTTCCTGATATTGGTGATCTCTTCTGAATACAGTTTCAGGGTGGTGAACTGACCAGTGCATGTAATCTTTAAATGATTGGGTTGATAGTGTGTGCTAAGAAGACAAAAACTTCTCTTTGTCAAGTAACAAGAAGTCTAGTCTGTGGACTTCAGTGAGGAAGTGCTTCAGTTATTCAGAGGAGTAACTACCACAGTGTGGTGGGCTCTATTTTAACATGCCATTTGAACATGTGCATGGACTTGATCAGCAGCACTGGAAAACTCTATTAAGCAGTAACTCACATAGTTCGGGAGGGGAAAAAAAAGCTTCTGTTCATTGTTTGCACATTAGAGTAAATAACATTTGATGACAGGAAAAGGAACATTTGGCTTTCTCCACCCCAGGATTCTGAATTTGTCTTTTAAATTACTCACTTATGGTTATGCAGTGGATTCTCTAATGCCTTTTCTCTAGCATCCTGTTTTGGGAGGTTGCTGTATTTTCTTTTAATTAGAGCATCCCTGGCCTGCCTTGGGATGCTTGGCAGGGACTGGGGAAGGTACAGTGGCTGAATTGATGCCCTCCTCTGCCCCACCGGAGCTGCTGGCTTTTAAAATAACCTTGCTTGATTACAGGATTGCCGTGGAGTTATTGCCTGCAAGGGCCCAGCTCGTTAAAATTGGATTTGAATAATATAGCTGGACCCACTTACACAACCCAAATGATCACTCACTATTTTTACAGAGTAAACCTGGAAAATGCTTAAGCAGGCTGAGTGAGGTCTCCAACCAGTGGAGGCTTATTCTCCTCACCAGTTTCTCCTCTGCCTCTCACTGATATTTTTTCACTGACAGTGTCACGTTTAATGTACTGGTATTTTCTGATGAAAAATACATTTTGCTGCTCCCAAACCCTGGCCAATTGTCACCCACAGGTCTCCTCAGCAGATACTACTGCCTTCCAGGGACTTGCCCTGGGGTAGTTTCACCTGCATGGCTGTAGAACCACAGCTAGGGTGAGAACATTTGTTTGTTATTAACAAGCACTCAAATCTTACGCTTAAATTTCACTGTAAAAGCTCCCCCTCCCTTCTCCCTTGTTTCTCCCAGAGGATAAGGTGGCTGTCAGCCAAACTGCTTTTTTTAAGCCATGTTTTTTAGACAGGTGCCTAGAGACATTTTTTTTGGGGGGGGAGGGAGGGGGAGGTTACTCCAGAGGAAGCTGTAGCTGCCGAACCTGTTCTGGGTCACGTAGACTTTGCACTGGTCTGTGTCCCAGGAGGAGCTCTGTCCTGCCTCTGGGGAACCTCTACACCAACACAGAGCTGCAGTGTGACTCACGGTCACCCCACCAGGACTGTTTATGTTCTTATTTTCCTTAAACATTTGTGCTAAAGTTAAAAAGCAAACCAGCCATAAATCTTTCTGTTGGTTTTGGTGAATTTATTTTATTTTATTTTATTTTATTTTATTTTATTTTATTTTATTTTATTTTATTATTTTATTTTATTTTATTTTATTTTATTTTATTTTATTTTATTT
>JANHGN010021509.1:0-19578 GCA_024605025.1 Megaceryle maxima | reverse complement strand
AAAGGAAAGGAAAGGAAAGGAAAGGAAAGGAAAGGAAAGGAAAGGAAAGGAAAGGAAAGGAAAGGAAAGGAAAGATATGGGTCCATATAAGTGTCACAGTACAAGAGTAAAACCAAAGGTCTAAACCTTGAATGCCTGAGGTATTATACAGATGTATAATGTTTTAAAGGTGATTTACTAACTTGTCTCATTCAAGGATTTACTCCTTAGCTGTAATTCAGACCAGCCTCTTTCTTAATTTGAGCTCTGACTTGTGGGGTTTATTTTATATAAGTTCATGCTCTACAGAAAACAACAACAATAATAATAATAATAATAAAAGACACCTTAAAACATTGATCAAAACATTGGAACATGTGGTGTAAATGGGACATATCACCTCACCCCACTGCTCTGAAGAAAGAAGTGGCAGCTTGAAGGAAGCAGGAAGGTGAGAGCAAAGGTTTCTGTTTGTGCCACCTACTCACCATGGCTAAAGTAACTATTCTGACTCCTTTGACTTGTGAGGATGTTGAGAAGCAGGAAAGCCAGTCTCCACTTTCAAGTTAGTGTATCTTTTTTTCCCAACCCATTGCAACACATCTATGCTGTCAGCAATTCTTTTCCATCAGGTTTCTTTTCTTTCAGATAATTAAGTATTATAAGCACTTTTTATTTAGCTGCTTTTCCTTACTATGTATAGTTGGAAGTAATTTTATATTCTTCTTCAAACCCTTTTAGAATGTGCATGTACATGGAAAAGACCAGTTTAACTTCAAAGCTAAAGAGATGAAAACGGTACCACCACCCTATGCATAACATGTGTGTAAAAATTGGTGATGTATTTTTGGTGATGTAAATTGGTGATGGAAAAATTTGAGATTTAAACACTTCCCCCAACTCAGCAGCAAGAAATCAGAGCACTCATAAACATAGGCCTGCTATAGATCCTCATCACAACATGACCCAGACCTCCTGTAAGAGGACCAGCAACCCAGCATTCTTCAAATATCCTGATGGAGGTACTGAGCCTGGTGGTTACAGCACTCCTGTAAGAAGGGGGAAATCTGTGCCTTCGTAGAGCCTTTAAGCCTGGTTCTCAGGAGCTATGTACCTGACCAGGAGGCATTTGAATAAGGCAATTGCATCCATGCTGCCAAAATGGGACTCCTGCACAGCCAGGTGAATGCTGAGCAATCTGTAGCATCTGGCAAAGAAAGCACAGGAAAACCAGAACCATGTCCCAGAAAGCCACAGTTGAGACATATCCTCTGGGAAGCTCCTGCTGAAAAAAGAAGGGCCAGTGCTGCCATTCCTGGAAGTTTTAAGGGGGTACAAGTGTGCAGAAAGTAACGCAAGAGACCTTTGACGTAAGAAGAGGCAGGAAGAAAATTTTTTTCCAACACACCCTTTGTTTCTCTGTACTCAGACAGTTCTAGTTTCGAAGCCTTTGTGTCTTTCTTCCTTCACACATAAAACTTCAAGTAATAATACTTTTAAAAGTCTACATGTCAGACGAAATTCAACACCTCTCCGGGTAAAAACATCCCACTGTGCCCCGTAGCTTTCATTGTGAATCAGAAGAGATGACTAATGCCATAACTGCTTATTAAAAAGAAAATTAATCATTGCTTTGTGATCTAAAGTCTTAGAATTCTTTTAACACTTTAAAACCAAGGAAATTAGCTTTTCTGAGATACAGCAAAAGCATTTGGGTTTTTTTCTGGATGTAAAAGGCATTTTGTTCTCAACAGCTATTGCTGATTTTTCTTTTTGCTTGACAGATGAGCTTATCAAGTGTCACTGACATTTTTGCAGCACTGTGCTAAAATATGCTTCATTTGCTACTCAACTGAGAACTTCAGATAAGTGTCATTCAGATGGCACTAAAGGATTGATCCAACAAATCATGTGGGCTGGAAATGCCTCAGTTTCCTAGAGACCTCTTGGTTTCACTCTCAGTGCCTACACCGAGAGTAGCAGATAACCTGGTGAATTGAGCTCTTATCCAAGCTGTGGGAAGTGATGGTTTGAACCTCTTCAGGCTGGTCCAGGATGTCTTTCACCACCTGTGATGGAAAGCAGTTATGCACTGTGTAAGGAAGCTCAAGGGCATGCTTAGGCAGTTGGTGGGTTTCTGGGCAAGAATACACTTAAACAATGAAGAGGGGATGCATCCATTTCTTACCTTCTGTACCATAAACACTTCACCCTCAAAAACCACCAGCCATTCTAAACAATACTCTAACTGGGGCCTCAAACAATAATCCCTGACTGACAAACTTAGCAGAAATTAATAGAAAAACATAGGATGATAAAGACCACTGCAGTCACCTCATCCAGCCCTGTTCTCAAAGAAGTGCCAACCTCAGAACTAGATAGGTTGGGAAGTCCCACCCATTCAAGATCCCATTATATCCAAGGATGCAGATTTCTTCAGCCTCTCTGGACAACCTGCTCCAGTGAATAACCAACCATCCAAACTGGACATGATTCTACAGGAGTGGTTTCACAAGTGCCAAATGAAGAGGAAGATCACTTCCCTGAACCAGCTGGCATTTGCTGATGTAGCTCGTGTTCATGTTGACCTTCTTCACCCAAACTTATTGTACACCTGGGCCCCCAGTTGTTGTCTGCAGATCTGCTTTCCAGGCAGTTTGTCCAGAGCTTGTAGTGGTTCCTGAGGTTATTTCACCCTTGCACTCACCTCTATCAGACATCATGAGGTCTCTGTAAGCTTCTTTCTTCAGCTTGCCAAGATGTCACTGAATAGTAGCCTTCCTTCCCATTTCTCCCCACTATTTGGTGTTATTGGCATACTTGCTGTGGGTCTATTCTGTCTCATCACCCATGCCATTAATAAAGATATTAAACAGTACCAGCCCCTTTATCAAACCTAAAGGAAGGTCACTCATAACTGGTCACCAGTTCAAGATATTGGCCTTTATTCTTTCAGTGGGGCAGCACAGCCAGAATTTCTCACTAGCCTTGTAGCCCATCTAGATGTCCCCAGTTTGACCACAACAATGCTGTGGGAGACTGTATTTAAAGCCTTGCTAAAGCCTTGCTAATGAACTTCTCTTGTTTTCCGAACCAGCCATCTCATCAAAGAACACAATCACGATGGTCAGAATTGATTTGCCCTTGGTAAATCCACATTGGCTGTTCCTGGTCATTTTTCTTTCCTTCATGTGCCTGGATGTGGCTTCCAGGAGAATTTGCTCCATAATCTTCCTGGGGACTAGGGTTGGGATGACCAGTGGAATCAATAACCAATACTCCTTCCATAGCAAAGTTTCATACTCTCAAGCCACTCTACTGTCCAGAGGTGAAGACCCTACTCCTCATCTCCTCTCTGTCCATCTTAAAGTCAGTCCATGGTACCAGCAGTCAGTCAAGTTCTCCAATTGCATATCTGTGATTCCCAAAGGCACCATAACTCTGTGCTGGAGCAAAGACTTGTAATTTCCCCTTCATTTTCCTGTGCTTTGTATTTTGCCATTTAAGGACATAACACGTAATAAAAAAATCAGGCTCTGAAATGACTTAAAGAAATACAGAATTGGTAAAAAATTACTAAGTACAGAAGGATTTTTTTTTTCTTTAAAATGCCCATTTGTTTGTATTTTTCTTCAGCCTTTTCTAAAAACCTCTTTTGCTTTTGAAAAGAACCTAGCTTTTCAGGACAACTATTTCTGCTATGTTTAAGAGATAATAGCTTCATTAAGTTATATGGTAAACCATTTAAATACACACATGTAACAAACACTGAAAGATTGTGATGGGGATACCATTTGCTATCAAGCATATTTATCTCCTTCTCTCTTAGCAGCAGATGCAGGCTTGAGAAGAAAACATTCAAAGGGTGATATTTAGTTCCAGAGGTTATATTTGTAGTTTCTATTATGAGATTAAAGCACATGAGCTCCTTTGCCCTCTAGTACTGGTTTTCATGGGCTTGACAGAATTTGAGGACTCTTAACTTGAGGAAAAACAGTCTTAATATATCACATCTCTGCCAGTAAATGTATCCTTTCATTGAAAAGGTTTGATTGTTAAGTTTCTTTACTTTATGGGGATTGATGAGATTTACCTTACACTTAGGGCTATGCAAATAATTGAATTTGCAGTTCAGTGGCAGAACACAGCTAAAGCCAAAGCCAATATTTTGGAGATTTCCTTGCCAAAACAAAACCCTGAAATATTTAATTTTTTGCCTTTTTTTTTTTTTTTTTTTAATAAGGAGGTCACATGGGGCTGGCCTGTTTCCACTCCTGAACTGTTGCACATCTGGCTGGAAAGTTTTGGGGAATGGTTTAAGACAACATTTTCTGTGAAAGACAGGAACTTCTGTTCTGGCATGGTCATGGTGGTAATGGTGGGGAGCAGGCTGGATGGCCTAGATGACTTCCCCAAGCTCTGTTTCCTACAGTGCTTCTCTTCAGCTTTACTTTGAAACTCCTCACCCTTGTTTCCACTCTGTAATATGTTCAGCTCTGATGCTGGCAAAAGGCACTGTGGAGTATCTGCAGCTTTCCCAAAGTTTTAATAAGTAGGCAGTAGTAGCAGAGTAGGTGAGCAGCTTCTCTTCAAGTCTACATCCAGTCTTCTCCTCTGTCCTCGTCACAACAATCCAGTCACAGTATCCCAAATTTCTGTAGCATGTGGTGAATGGGAGAACTGCTTTGCTATTTAGTTCTGAGTTATAGCTGAAGAATGTAAGACTAGTAGATCCACCATGTAAAATAGCTCTGTAATGCCCTCAGAAAGAACTGGAATTTTGCCTGCGACCCCAAATTTGAGGCTTTATTTACTCAAAGTTTTATGAACACGCCTTATAATGGATCCTCAGATCGCTGATGTTGGGAGTCTGAGGGCAGAGGAAATGAAATGACTCCTCAAGCAGTACTTTCAGTGAGTCATTATCAGAGACAGATATAGAGGTCAAGGACCCATGATGCTGAGGCCTGCACATTGAACCACTTGATGCCACCAGGTCATAAATTTTTCCTTACCTCTATTTTAGACATGACTATGTGGTTTATAAACAATGTTGCCGACACGAACAGTATGACTTTTATATGAAATTTTACTGAAAGAGAGAAAAAAGTGTTAAAGCTGGTTCCAAGTTCTGATAAGTGAGTCAGAAACTGTTGGACTCAACAAAATTAGTCATTTATTAAAAGGTGTAAGAATCATTTCTTAACCTATTAATGAATGCGCCCTACTGTAAAGCATGACTAACTTCCCATCAGAAGAGCTCAAAATTGTGGGTGCACACAGTCACTTTGTTATCTTTCTGCCGTAACCCAGTTTGTTTCTGCGCTGTGCATGGGCACATCCAGGAACCGAGTTGGCAGGTGCTCGAAGACACTTGGTGAGGGCTGATGGACTCACTCCTTGAAGAGAAACTTTTTCTCGGAAAGTCTCACTCTGTACTTATTTGGAAGCTGGGGAAAAGCAACAGCGGCCTCTGTCATCTGCTTCACCAAGCCTAGGCCTGTTCCCAGTCATGTTATTAATCGCAGCCTCTTTTTAACTCTTGTGGGTTTTTTGACCCAGCCTTTATTTTATATTTAGGCCTTTTTCTTACAATGAGTCACAGCTGTGACTGTCATTTTACTACAGTGAAATGTGTCGACAGGACCAAGAATAGCAGCTGTCAGACCTGCACCTAACCTGTTAGTGGAGATACCAAACACTGGAAACAAAACAAAAGGCAGAGAAACAGAGAACGGGACTCTACAGTGAAAGTCATCCTTAAAACAGGATGTTTATTTTTTAATTCCCTAAAAAAGCCATTCGAGATTTTAAAAAATGAAGCTCAGTGGGGCTTATCCTGCCCTGACCAAGCTAAAGTAATGGATTTTACTGGGATAAACCCTCTACCAGGAGGAGTGGAAGATCCAGGGTTATCTGTGCCTCTTCAGCATCATTCCAGTGAGCTATTCTGATTGATACCAGATGAGAACTTGTCCCTTCCAGCTTCATAAATATATATATATATATGGCCTGGGAGCATAGTGTGAGACTTGAGAGGAGGTTGGATCCTCTCTGCCCCTTCTGTACCCCCTGAGCTGCCACAGCTGCTTTAGCTCTGGGCAGTAAAACCTTCCCAATGCAAAACCTTTCTCTTCTGCAGCTGCTCAGTTTTGAGATATTGTGGTCAGTGGTGCAAAGGCCAACAAGGGTAACATGCTCCTGCTCCAAAGGTCAACTACCTTCTGGACTGTATTAGCAAGACTGTAGCCAGATAGGTCCAAGAAAGTGACTTTTCTCCTCTTCTCAGCACTTGTAAGATCACGTTTGGAGCACCTTGTGTCTAAGCTCAGGCAGAAAATAGGAATTGTCTTGGCCAGGCCCCTTGAGGACCTCATCCAATGAATGCTCTAGGAGCACAGCTATTGCATGTCAGCAGGTTCAGTGCAGCAGGACTGCCAATGGCAGAGACCTAGTCTTCAACTAGTGTCATGTTGGTGTTGCTTATCCCAAGAGGTTTTCACTGGTGGGTTTTTTTTCTGTGAGGGGAAAAAATCCAACAAGTAGCTTTCACCCCACAGACTCAGCCCTCTGCTTAGCGTTTGGCTATTTTGGATCCCTTTCCAGGTTTGATCAAGTCTCCCAAGCACTACATAGGGTCTATGTTTCTCACATCATTTTATGAATCACACCTTAAAGCTCAGGCTTTATGAGCCCCTCATTGCTCAAATGCACAAATCTTTTATTTGATCTGCTAATCAGTTTCTGTGCACAGAAAGCTTTTACTAAATCCACTGAGTTTTCCCTGGTTTTAAGGACTAGCGTGTAGTAGCAATAGCCTGCAGAGATGATGATTAGGTAAGCTCAGTATCTGTCAGGAAAATTTCAAATGTCTTGACAAATCCTGCTTCCTGAACCCAAGATAACCCATAGTAAGTCATTAGGTTGGGAGGAGTTAGGCATAAGCAAAGAGAGTCTGCATTAGCCTGTCTGAGTCATTACTGTTGGGGCAAGTTTGAAAGGCTACAGGTACCCTGAGGCACAGACCCAGCAGAGGCAGCTGAAAGCACTTCCTTCAGCATCTGAACTGATGTTTGAGTGGTTCACACTAAAAGACATTAGATCAGGGTTCCTGATGTCTTCTTCTGGGAGGGCTGTTTAATGAGCTGAACATCAAGTCGGGGCCAGATAAGAAACCTCTTGTGGAATGTAATTCCCTTCTGTTTAAGGGTGTAATGTAACATGCTTTACAAATCAAAGTTGAACAAATACAGCAGTACTTTTGCATGTTCGAGGGAGATATATGTAGGTGACTTCCTTGCCAATAATTTGAGACAACTTATATTCAAAAGCTGCCCCAGCACCGCTCTGCACATGCCACCCTCAAAGGAGATTCAACCTCTTCCCAGCAGTGTGGTGAGTCTGGAACACACCTCGAAGCAGTTTGTTAACACAGCACAGGGTAACAGGAGGGCTCAACAGGAGTGCTTAGGGCAAGAAAAGTAGCAGAAATTAAATTCATTGCTGCCCTTTCCAGGAGCCCATCTGAGCTCATCAGTTTCGTACAACACAGCAGTGTTTTTGTGGTAGGAAATGGAAACAAACAAACAAGAAAAGAGTGGTATGGTAATTTATGCTGTGTCTTTTAAAGAAAGAAAAGTACCATCACTAATTATTATCATGTTGTTATTGATCATATGGAGAAAGAACATACCAGCTTCCAGGACACCTTATCTCCAGTGCTGGTGGAAGTGGAGTTTGTTCAGTCCTAAACAGTACTGTATAAGCATATATAAGAAGAGATTCTGAGAGTCTAAAACCAGGACACACCTGAGACCTTTTGTGAAATAGCCCATAGGGATGCATTCTGTCACCCTTATTTGAGTTCAATACTTAGGTCTGGTTGAAAGCTTATTTTTCAGAATGCTACCCAGAGATGGCAAGGCCATTGCTTCTCTCTACAGCTTGTTCCACTGAAATCTTGGCCTTTCTGACCTGAAGGTCTCTGATTTCTGCATCTGTACATTGGCTTGAGCTCTCAACTAGACTGAAAGCCCTTTTCATATGATGTTTTGCCTTCCCCAGAGACAAGAGTACCTATTATGGTAATTCTCCAATAACCAGGTCACAGCTAAGCCTTGGTTTGGATAAGCAGACCTAGCTCTTCAAGGCTTTCCCTGTAAGGCATTTTCCCCAGACCTCAAAGCATTTTTACAACTCATGTTGTGACCTTGGACACAAATACTGTGCTTCAGGGAACCTCTGGAGAACGAGGGCTGAACCCATGACAGCACAGCTCTGCCTCAGATACTCCTGTAAGAGATAAAAGATCCGAGATGAAAAAGGTATGCATTTCCCAGGAATGGCAATCGGTCCCTCCAGGGGTTAGTTTCAAAGCAATGCCTCATACACAAGATTCCCCCTCCTAATCTGAAATAACTGAAATACCAAAAGTATCTCAAATACTGATATTTCAGCAAAGCAAACATCAATCAATCAATCAATCGGATCCAATTCACTGTGCAAAGAGTTAAATCAGGCAACACAGAGAGATAATAATTAAAAACTGAACTTGTGTTTATGAGCTTGTGTTCACAACCGCCACTGTCAACTGATTGTACCACGTGTCAGTAAGTAACAGGCAATGTTGAGATCACGCTCTCCTATTATTAGAAGCGTAATAGTCATATCTTGTTTAGAAACCTGTTTTTAAATCTGTTGCCACCTGGAAAACTAGACTAAACAGATCAAGAGTTAAGGTTATCTACAAATATTCTGGGCAGAAGCATAATTAGGGCTGTAATTAGGATTATCATTTAGTAGGCAATGTAGACAAGCCTGAGAAGATAAGCCACTATCAGTTGCTGTTGAGGGCTAAAGTGATTATTAAGCTCATAAGTCTGGGCCATGTGTTTTCCTGGCAATGTGGAAATAATGTTGAACAGCTTCCAAAAACTCAAGGCAGGACTGCAGGTGGTTTCTCCTAAAAAGCACGGCACCATCAGCAGACAGGTAAGGTGCTCGTGCGTGCCAGAGACTGCTCGTGGATCTCCAGCATCAGGGCAGTGGAGCACAGAGGATGAGGCTGTAAAGAGGGGCAGAAAGATGCTTGCTGAGCAGCCCTCTGATAGTCCCTTCTGGTGTGACCACCCCAGGGTCCATGCTTTCCACGCCTGTTGATTTACTCACGTTGCCAGGACACAAAGCAACCCAGTGCTGCCGCACAGCACCTGCAAAGGGCAGGCTGAAGACTTTTCTCTGCAATAAGAATGAACTCCAAGCTAAAATGGAAAGCCTAAATAAGATTTGTATCAGAGCACAGTGAGCAGGTTGAGCCCTTCAATGAAGATGTTGCAGGGTGCCTAGCATTCGGGCTGAGAGCTCTACAGGCCCTTGCAAGGCATGGCTGAAGGACATCTGGGAACCCCACTTGGAGCATCTCCAAGTCACCTGCTGTAAGGTGACAGTAGAGGGCAGCCAGCTCTGCATCACCAGATGACCTTCCCCTCTGTTTCCTCTCACCTCTGCCTGGGAGAGGGGCAACTCTTCAGCACCCTCACCTTTCCTTGAAGATGCATTTCCCAACTTTTCCAGGACTTTACCACACCTGCTACCAGGGATCAGTTAGCGTAACTTCTTGCCACACAGAAATCCACATGGGATTAGGTACTGGCACTGCTGTGGTCCCTGGCACCTGAAGGGGAACTGTTGTCATGTTACCTGCAATTCAATGTCTGCACTGCACCAGGGGCACGAGGGAGTTCCCAGCAGGGACCTTCCAACACATAGTAAAGAGCTGGCAAAGAGCAGCTCAGTGCCACAGGCAGCTGTCAGAGGTCAGTGGGTTTCCGCGGGGGCTATAAAGGCTAAAATGGCTGTTGCTTGCTCAAACAGACTGACTAATCCAGAAGGCACAGGCAACTCCTCAGCAGCCCTCTCCTTCTGCTTCTGTAGCTGCAAAGAAGCCAGGAGAGATTAGGAAGGAGTTAGGAAAACTGCAGGGTTGAGGGGGTTGATGGGATCTTCTCCAAACGGTCCCATTCCTTGGAGCAGACCAGGCACTCCCACTGAATGCAGCCAACCAGCAGCAGCCCCCCCGCCCCTAGTTCTTTGAAGTCACTGATGTTTCACAGCTTGCTGAGCTGCTTAGTGAGAAACCCTCATTTTGTTTCCAGAAACAGAAATAAATTGAGTCAGAACTTGCTTTCCTTCAGATAACTGATCTTTTTCTTCCTCTGGAAATACTCAATGGACCTGTTTTTATCTGAGGGGTGTTTACTTTCCAGGAGGCTTTGCCATGTGTACAGCTCCATGGGTTTTTTTACCTCAAGCTTCTCCACAAAATACACAGAGAGCTCAGGGCCAGTCTCTGTTGTTTGGAGGGTAAATCCTCTTCTGAGACAGAAAGTACATCCTTCCTCTTGACTTTTTCTTTTCTTGGTTCTGTTTTGACATTTTATCTTCCTTCATGCTACATGAAGAGGAAGCTATAGGAGCAGCCACAGATCTTCTTGCTGCCTTATGTCCTTCAGCTCCACTTTTTTAAATGCTGTCAGTTGTTTTTATACATGTTCCTCTACATTTATGAGATAAAATCAAGATGGCAGAACATCTCTTATTACAAATTCCATCATGTATAAGAAGGCCAAGTGCTGTTCCCCTTATTCAAACTGAGCCAATGATATTTACTACTCTGAATTTATAGTAACCATAATTCCAAAAGATCCTCAGATGCCTTACAGTGTTTTATTCAGCATGAATAGGTTTTACAGCTGGGCGAGGTCTTACATTACAGAGAAATTTATGCTTAAACATCTGTTCTTAAATGTCCTTCAGCTAGGCGAGGTGGTTACAGATCCATCTACCGCACCCGCTGAAAGATATAAAAAACCTACTACCCTGGTTTAACATACCAGAGTATTTGTTATTCCACAAACAGTCTGGAGAGCAAGAAGGAAGATACCAAGAAACTTTAGATCAGACCTCTCCATGCTGCTTATTTCTCAGTGGTAGGGAAAAGCATTCTCTTTTTTTTTTTTTCATTTTTCTTTTTAGATCCTGTGAAATATGCTTAGAAGTTGAAAAAGTTCACTATTGTGAATATGCAGTCTTACAGGTCCTGATGGGTAGAAAAGCATGGTCACTTATTTCTGCTTGCCCTAAAACTTTTGATAAGGATTTAATAAAGCTCATTGTGGCAGTCTGACTCTATAAACATAATAAAAACTAGTCCTTGACACATTAAGTGTATAGCTGGGAGCTGAAAACTATAAAAAGTTGTATATATGGTTTCCTTTGTCATAGAATCATAGAATCTGTATGGTTGAAAAGGACCTCTAGGATTATCATCAACCTTCATCCCAACATCTGCTAACCACTAGACCATAGCCTCAAGTGCTACATCTACTCAGTTTTTAAACTTGTTTTTTAAACTCATTTTTTGCTACTATGAGTAATGTCTTGTTTGTGATAATGGGGTAAGCATGTCTGGAAGTATTGCTGATTTACAGAATTACTAAATATTTTCCCTTACACACCTTTGCTTCATCTTCAGGGAGAACAGCCTGGTTGTCCACCTGCATGAGGTCCTATGGATCATTCTTCATGGAGCAGGTCTTCTCAGTGGTTTTCCTGGTCTGATGGCCAGATTTGTTACTTAGGTTAGCAGTGTATTGATACAGACCTCATCACTGTTGCATTTCAGCATGTTTGGTGTTGGTCTTTCCAGTAAGATAGTCCATATACCCTCCTTCAAACCTAATTGCATCAAAATTCCTTGTTATGTAGAATTTCACCCTTATAGATTTCTAGCATTAATATATAATAGCAATTTCATTATGTCAAAGAAGTTATTGAAGAATTATATACATTTTGTGTCAGTAATTATGTAAATTGATAAATAGCAATCTTTGCAACTGAAAATGTAAACTTCTCAGACTGGCCTCATCAGGATTCTGTAAAGCTCAAAATAGTTTTTATTTACTGTGCTAAATAAATCCTCTTTTTATTTCTGCCAGCACTTTTAAATATGAATAGCTCTTTTCACAATGCTGTTATGGAGTTTCTACATCTGCAGCAGAGCCAGCTTCAACCTCATGGTCTCTTTGAGCATTTTATATGGTGATTTTCTTCTTTAATCAGTTCATTCAATGTTGAAATAAAGCTAGCACCTCACATGGGTTAGGCATTCAAAAGAGTAGACTGGTGGAGCTCCAGATGGAGTTATGCCAACTGACACTAAGTAAGGACACAGCTCTTAGAACCTAAAATCTCTGTTATGAAAGGCTGGAGCCCCACGCAACACTGATTAAAGCCATTTGGATTTTTCTCATTAACTTTAACCGTACACATATTAAGCTGTCACATTTTTTTCTCCTTTTTCTCTCAGCAAAATTCTCTTTGGTGCACACCATGACTCTTTTGCATGGCATGAAGAGCTGTGTAAGACATTCTCCACTATTCTTTATTGGGTCCTTTTGTAGGTTTTCACTATGCTGATGTGTGAGGCTTCCATGGCTGGTACAAGTGCAGAACTGGCAGAAGATGCTACACTGTGGATGAGAAGAAAACCAAAAAAGTAACTGATGTGTGTCAGGAGGAAGAATTTTCCGTATTAAATACTCACTGCTTTGCCAAGCTGCAAAAATGTCACTGTCTGGAAATAATAGATCTCCATCTTTTTCTTTCAAAACTTATTTGGTATTTGCTAATAAAACCAGCCTATATGTAATATAAACAAACTCAACATGGCCAGCTCTGAGAGAGTTTAGGTGGAGGTTATAAAAAGGAGTCACTGACTTTCCAAGTCCTAAATCAATGGCTAAACCCATGCTGATTTCAGGGATGTAAAATCATACTGTAGAAGAACAAAATTAGAGTCTAAATTCTATGCTAGGCTGAGCTCAGTCTAATCAAATTCATTTAACCCCATTATTTTCTTCCTCGGGTATCACAGATGAAAACAAGGGAGTCCTCTTGGCAGAAGGCCAGCCTGAAGCCATCTATTACTCTCCATGCTGAAGTTCTGACAAGGAGAACAAGGCAGCTGTCCTTATGGTAATTGATATTAATGACTGAGGTTAGAGACCGTTGAGCCAGCTCAGGACTCAACAACAAAGAGAAGCCCCAGCCTGGCTCCACAGCAACAGGGACAGAAGTAGCCTGAAGATAGACAGATTAAATGGGAGCAGAGCAGTGCTGTCCTTTTTTTTTTTTTAAAAAAAAAAAAGTATTTGTATTTCTTTTGTCTTGGAAATTATTTAGATGAAACATCAACATACATTAAATGAGAAAAAGAATTACAGTTGAGATTGGAAGTATCTTGCTTTGTCATTTTTCTGATGTGTCCTGCACTGCTTTTGGATGGGCTGGAATAGGTGGAAGTGGGGCTGGCTACCTCCCCAGCATGGGGGCACAATGGCTGTGGGGACTGCACCCCCAGGCATGATGCAGTGTGGGAGTGAGCTGCCCACAGGCTCAGCCCCAGCTGCTCCTCAGCAAGCCCTAGCCTGAGCCTCACTCCATTCCCAGTCTTCTTACAAAATTCCTGGTAAGGCCATTTTCAGTGTTTTGTGGAAGACCATGCTAACTTCATCAGATGCCTGCAGATTTCACCTTTTTTTTTTTTTGAGTAACACAAAAAATAAGGTCTTGCTTTCAAATGAACTGGAGCTGTTTTAACCAGCAGAACCAGTGATTTGCCTTGGTGAAAACTGAAGTGATTGTACCTACCTAGTTTTACTTGTAACAGGCTTTGCTTATCTGCTTTCAGATTTACTTTTTTTTAACACAGAAGCATGAGTGTGAGTCCATTAAAATGAAAAACCTTCCTCTCATGAAAACCTCATGCACTCATATTAAACATGGCTCCAGGTTTAAATGAAAGGATGGAGAGGAAGCCCTCACCGTACAAGAGGCAGTTTTTATATCCAGGAACAAGAGTATTTTTGCAGGCTTGCTTGGTTTAGTATGTGACAGGCTCTGATTTTCAGTTCATGAAGGGAAAAGAGGTCAAGGGGACAAACAGATGGAGGGGCCTCTCTTGTACCAATTCAGGGACAGCTGCTGCTCTGTGACCCTGGGAGCAATACACCCCTGTGTGCTCCCTCATGCCTATACTTGGTTTTACCTGGTCTTCTTCACATGTTATTTTCACTTTCTGCCTTATCCTACTCTTAGCTTTCATAGCCCTCATCCCCAAAACTTTCTGGAGTGTCAGACAGATGATGTCAATGGTGATTGGCATATACCACTGTTCTGCCTCCTGGAGTGTTGTGTCTTTTGGCTACCTTATCATCAAGGTGTTGAGAAGCTCAGCATTGCAACATACACTGTCTGTTAAAATAAATGTAGTGTCTATGTTGTTGTTGTTGAGCAAAATGCTTTCCTAAGCAGGTCCTTGAGAAATACATTCTCTTCTTGACCTGATTCTCTTCAAAAGGCTGAGAGATACAGTCAAGTGTATCACACTTCTGAAGTGAAAACAGTACTCAGTCTTGCTCTATAATTTCTGATCTCTTGTGTGAACATCTGGTGATGTTCCCTTCAAACTTCCCTGTCTTTTGCACCTTTGGAATTTTTTAGCACAAAGGGGAAAAAAAATGGAGTCTTGTAAAAGACTTGAAAATGTGTCTGTACATCCCCACTTATCAGGAAGAAAGCAAATCCCTGAGCTATTGCACAAATATCAATGTTTGAAATACTCTTGCTTTCACAGCCTCTTCCCTAATGTCACTCCTCTGAAGACCAAATAACACAAAGAATTTACTCAGCTGATAATTATTTAATGACACAATAATATGAAATGTGAAGACACAATTACCATCTGATTCCAACAGTTTCCTTTAGGCCACTGACTCAAGAGATTCAATACCCTGCCATCATCTCTTACGAGAGGCAATAGAGTTAAATTTCACAAAGCAAATACTTACCTGGTGGGGGAGACATTGTGATCAGATAGTTTCTTCAGGGCAAGGCTCGTTCTTTGCGTTTGTTTTATTATAAGATCATGCAGCAGATCCTCCTGGAAGATATTTCAAAACATACAGAAGACAGGGAGGTGATTATAGAAAGCCAGCCTGGCTTCACCAGGGGCAAATCATGCCTGACTAATCTAGTGGCCTTCTAAAATGGAATGACTGCATCAGTGGACAAGGGAGGAGCTACAGATGGTCATTTATGTGACCTTCTGTAAGGCCTTTGATATGTCCCCAGCAACGTTCTTACCTCTAAACTGGAGATGTATGGGTTTGATGGATGGACTACTAGATGCCTAAAGAGTTGGCTGGATGGCCACACACTGCCTCAATGTCCAAGGGTCCGTACTGAGTCCAATACTATTTCATATCTTCATCAATATCACATAGTGTGATTGAGTGCAACTCGGCAAGTTGCAGATGACATCAAGCTGAGTGGTGCAGTTGATGTTCCTGAGGGACAGGATGTCATCCAGAGGGACCTCAACAGGCCCTATGTGAAACTCATGAAGTTCAAAAAGGCCAACTGCAAGGTCCTGCACCTGAATATGGTAATCCTCAATATCAGTACAGACTGAAGGAGGAATGGAATGGAATGGAATGGAATGGAATGGAGAGCTGCCCTGCAGAGAAGGATGTGGGGATACCGACAAATGAAGAATTGGACATGAGCCAGGAATGTGCACTTGCATCCCAGATAGCTGATAGTAGCAAGAAGTGTGGCCAGCAGGTCAAGAAAAGTAATTCTTCCTCTCTACTGAGATCTCATGAGACCCCACCTGGAGTACTGCCTCCAGCTCTGGAGTCCTCAGCACAGGAAAGACATGGAGCTGTTGGAGTGGGTCCAAACAACACCCATAAAAGTTGTCAGAGGGCTGGAACATATCTCCTATAAGGAGAGGCAAAGACAGTTGGGATTGTTCAACCTGGAGAAGAGAAGGAACCAAGGAGACCTTATTGCAGCCTTTCAATATATAAAGGGGTCTTATAACACTGAGAAAGGCTTTTTACCAGGTCCTGTAATGACAGGAGAAGGGGCAATGGTATTAAAATAAAATGCAGTAGATTTAGATTGGATATAAGGAAGAAGCAACCAAGCAACCTGATCTAGTAAAAGATGTCCCTGCCCATAGCTGGGGGGATGAACTAGATGATTTTTAAAGGTCTCTGCCAACCCACACCATTCTAGGATTGTATGAAATCCACCATATATGTGTTTGTGTGTATGTATTTATATTTATGATGTCCGCAATAGCTCCAGACATTTGGTGCCTTTTTTCTCCTTCTTTATGCTAGCACAATGCTTGAGGTACTTTTGAGACATCATTGTCTCTAGGGACACCACAGTTAGACTGTGTCAGAAGTTAGAACAGGTGAATAGATGCATTTCATTCGAGTATAATTGTGAAATTCATGGGCACAAACTCAGTCTTAGAGTGTGACTTCTGTGTCAGAAGCAGTTTGTGAGCAGTTCATACAAGGCCAAAGCCTGCAGTATGTCTGTGCAAGTGGATAATCCTAATCTCCAGATGTAGAATGAGACAGAGGAGCCCACACTGTGCCACCTCCATCTCCTACTGGGTACCTCTCCCAGGGCATTCACACCACTCAGCTCCCTGAGGTCTGCAATAAATGCCTTGTGGTTGTCAAATGTGGAGATCTTGGCTGTGTTTTGTAGAGTTTTTAATGAAAAAAATATCCATTTTGGAAACAGTGGCATTTATTATCTAGAGATCTGGATCTTCCTACTTAAATCAGTTCTTATTTTTGAAGCGTTGTGATTGCCTGAAGGTACTGTATGGATGTCATCCATTTGGCCATGTTTTTCCAAGGAAAGGTGGATCTGTTTCACTTTTGCTTTAAGGTGATAGTTGGCAGGTAGTGAACAAGTGTCTTGGTGTAAGAGGTTGGCATGATGTAGCTTGGTTTTAAATCTTAAGGCTCACAGGACAATAGTGAGCCCACTGTTATAGTATGAAGTGTTCGGGTTATTTTTCATGTTACAGGGATAAAAATGAATCCCAGCCTCACATCTTGTCTGATACATGACCATAAGATGAATACTGGCTCATGACTGCCCTTCAAAGCCTGGAAATTGTGTGTGATGGGAGCTGGAAGAGAGATGCAAAAACCATCTCCCTAGTTGCTTGATTAGGATTTTACTTCAGGTAAGGGTAGGTTGTTACTGAAGAAAAACCCCTTATTCATAATGCTTAACTGAGCTGGTGAAAGCCTTTCAAACACCATTTCATCCAGATTTCTGCCCTCCAGATAATGTAATGAATCTTGTAAATGGAGTAACTGATACACTTCTCAGAACTTCACCTTCCAGCTAGTCTTTAAAAGATGAGAATGATAGTGATGCTATTAGTTAGTAGGGACTACATGATTACAGAATCAGTAATGAATTTAAGAGCACTGCCAGTATTAGAAAGATCATAAATAGCCATCAGGAGCCTTTAGCTCCATAACTGAGAAGAATTAAATACCATTAAAGTGAGCAGTGAGGCAAAGTTTTTACCACTTCCTACTGTAGCAGACAATTGAAAAAGCACTTGGTGTTAAAGGTCCAGGTTTCACCAGACTATCATTCCCATCAAAATAATTTCATTCCAGCTGGCACTGATTTTTAGATCAGTTGTTCACAGAGGTTTACAGAGATCACATATTGTCTGGAGAAATCTTCCATTTATTACTTGCTTGACAATAAATTAACCAAGAGGATATAGCCTGCAAACATGTATAAGGTTACCTCGTAGTGTTTCAAGCCTATGGTGATGTCTCAAGGGTGATTTGTGTTAATGTGTAATCTGGAAGAAGCAGTTTCTTTCCTGAAAAGATGAGGGAACACAGTCCCATGTTATTACTTCAGAGCTGAGTTTACCCACAGTTATAAGCTTGGCCGAATTTAGACGATAATTTGTACAGGTGGATTTCAGTGTCCAAATGATAATTATTTCTTTGCTTAGTGGTTTAACTGCTTTTGACTACTCCACCTTTCTAGATGAAACATAGGTTTTAACATATTAATTGCTAAGATTGGATCTGGGTAAATAGTGCAATGAATATTGCCGATGTAGATTTAGAAAGCTTAGGTACAGAATTCTGGTTTCTACACACTTGGCAAAAGGTTGACAAAATTACTGAAGCCCTACCAGTGTAAGACAGGAGCAATTTTTTTTTTCCTGTGATGTATTTTTTTTATTTGGTAAACATATGCAGAAGCAGGAACTCAAAGTCCCTTTTCTTCTATGTGCAAAATGTTAGGCTATAGTGTTACCTGGTATTATAAAGCCCTCAAATGCAGGCAGAGTCCAGTGAATTCTCAGCAAGATGGGAACAGTGGCTCATTCACGTCACAGGTATATGCTATTTTTGGCATCCAGTTGACTTTTCCTTATTAGGAAAATAAAAACTACTCAAATAGAAAGTTCTTCTTGCTCGGTATAGACACCGATCTGGTTGCTTTCAGTCAGACTGATTTCCTTTCACCTGCAAAAACTTACTTATTCAGAAGCACTCTGAGACTGGTTTGTTTCAAGCTCTCACTGTCTCTGCGCTTCTTCTCTGACCGTGGAAAAGTGTTATCCCTTGGGAACGATGATGGATCTGGTTATGTGCCCAGAAGGAGTTAAGGTAGACAAATGAAGTGTGGTGCTTGCACAGACTTCCTTTGGCTCTCTGTGAGCAAAGGACAGAGCCATGTACAGAGGTGGCCGCACATGGGAGAGTCAGTGGGGACACCACATCTAGGCAGTATGTCCCACTTTCAGCAGGTCCTTTCTGTAGAACTTCTCCTCCATTTGGACTTCTGAAACCAAGCTCTGGAGCTGACTAGGGCAAGCATTTTCAAATGCTTTTTTGATTTTGTGTCTTTGACGGAGATTAAATAGAAACCTTTTATTACTAATGTCTGTAAAACATGTTCGTCTCTCTTTCCTTGTTTTAATTGAATTATTTTTTTTTTTTAATTTAATTTAAATTTAATTTAATAGAGCTGAGCTCTACAACAAGGCCTGATTGGGGGCAAATCTCAGTTCTAACAACATCACGCCAAGATGCCTTTTGCTCTATCCATACCAGTCCATTTTTGCACAAAAGTAGCAACTTACTAAATTAATACCTAGTGACACACATCAGCATAATAAATAAGCAGTCAAAAAAGCTGTGTCAGTCTATTCTTCACAGACTTTACTGAGGAGGTGAGATTATACAGTTATTATACAACATGACTTTTCCTTATTAGGATAATAAAATCCCTTCCATTGGAACCTGTCTCTTGGTCATGTCTTAAAGAATTACAGATTTTCTCCAGTCCTTTCTTGCTATTTAAAAGGAATGTACTTCACATCCATAATGGTCATGGGATATTTTCTGGACTAGATCTCTGTCAGGATGGCAGTCATATTTTATGTAAAGTACAAACATGAGTAAAATCTTGCAAGGCCAAGTCTAGCTCCCATCTTGTTCTGAATGAATGAAATGATAAATGAAAGATGTAAAGCTCTTTATTTCATTAAGCGTTTATGGTCCCAGCTGAAGATCAGCTCCCTTACAGATTCTCTTTAACACTGAAAGTGAAGTTGAATTTGGTTTAAATTATTCAGGTTTTTTTTTTTTTTTTTTTTTTTTTTTTTTTTTAAAA
>JANHGN010021507.1:19143-44753 GCA_024605025.1 Megaceryle maxima | reverse complement strand
AGGCTTGGGGTTTTTTTGCACTGACTTTTTTAGTGTTCAAATTGTCACTCCACCCTTAAGGATTAAACACATTAACAGTTAAAGCTGCTTAATTGATGTGCAGTCAATATGATTCATTGTTTTGCTCTGTATCAACACACCCACACCAGGTGTCTCAGATAATATGCTGGGAAACTTGGTAGTGTTGAGGATTTCCTGTCTGCAGATGTGCCAGTTACAATACTGATTGAAGAAAGTCAGCTTGTAGAATTAGTTAAAAAGCAGCCACTATTGTTAACTAATTGTAGCCTGAATTATAGTAGATATTTCCTTCATTTTTTTAAGTGCATCATGGAATTTTAGTAGGATTTTGTGAATAATGTTAAAAATATTTACTGACAATGGGACATAGTTTGAATTTGGTAAGCTACAGTTATTATCTCTTCATATGGGCCCTTTGAAAAAGAAATACATTGTGTTTCTGTTAAAAGTTTTGTTTATCTCTTGGTATTTTCTGCTTGTGTGGATAAGCCTGTAGAAGCAGACACAATGCTCTCTCTGCTTTTCTAGCAGCTTTTTTGAAGCAGTCAAAATATTTGGGAAAAAAAGAATCCTCATTTTGATACCTTTTAATGCAATTTAAAGGTTTCCGTTCAAAGCTTTTGCAGGTAACTGTTAACAAGCCTGTATTACCTTGCTGAGTGACTATATGATTATATTCCAGTGACTATATGATTATATTTAGTGAAACAGCTCTTTCTTGACCTTCATTTGATTCTGCCTGTCTAATCCTATAATGTCCTACTGTCTTTTACTAGTGCTCTGTCTTCTGCTTTTTTTTGAGAATTCTCCTGAAATGATAAGCTTTTGAGACTTTTTTTTTTTCTTGTTTTTCAATATGGAACAAAAAAAACCTTGTAATATTATATAGTACTCCCCCCCCCAATTTATATGTTAGATGTCTAATATACCTGAGCTACAAAGCAATGTTAAGTGCATGCATGTACAGATTGAATAGAGTCTTCATCCAAAGAAAAGAATTAATGTAAAGGTGAACTGTAGCTTTCTTCTCAGAAAATGTTTCTAGCACACTTTACCTTGTACAGGACCTTGAGAACAAAACAAGTAGAATTGAAGTCTGTCCCATGCTATAAGGTTTTAAGTTGGTTTCATGTCACTTGGAGTTGCATTTTTGTTGTTTGGTTAGGACCAAAGCAACATGTCTCCAGATGCACGTAATTTCAGGTGTACAGTGGATGTTGATGGTGAGGTGTTGACTGATTGCACCGTGGCTGCCACAAGCTTTCTGCTGAGATGACTACTCTGGCTAATCAGTATTTCTAGGCAATGCTGCAAGACCTAGTACAGCTTAGCAGACTTGACAAAGAACCAGTTACTGTCCTAACACTTGCTAAGAGTCAGATTTTTTACAAATTGAGCCAGGCATGCTGTTTAATGAATGAAACGTTCAAAAACATCCTCGTAAAATTAATACACACTGCTATCAATTTGGTAATGGGTCTCAACTTTTTTAAATCTTAATCTTACTGTAGTTAATATTTTCATGTAATCTGAACATTTGTTGCACTGAGTTATCTTTATTAGTCATTATCAGATGACTGTTTTAGTGAACACCTTGTGGGTATTGAGGAGGGATTTGAAGGAGAAAAGGGTACTGGTCTTGAAACTAATTTGTGGAGTCTGTCAGGCACACAGATGATGGTGAGAAAGAGAACCAAGACTGGGAACACAGATGAGATTTTGATTAAGGTCAAAGAGAAGAAGTGCAGAAGACTTAGGCTTAAGTTTTATGCAAGAAGATCCATCCTGTCACCCTGCAGTATCTTCACAGTGGTCATCTGCAGTATTATGCCTGATAAAATGTTTGTCTGGCTCTAGTTGGTATTTTTCAAATGCTGGGAAACAAACAGATATTCCAGCTACCATGACTAAGTTACTGCAGAAGACCCATTCTAAAATTCTCGTCAGCTGCACCTTTGTCACCCTGGGAAATCTTACTGTATGCAGGAGTATGCTGTCACCCTTTTACTGCTGCTACTTATTTGACTATGCCTATTCCTGTGGTTTCTTCTTGGTTTAGCTGCTTCATTCTCCATTGTTGAAGGTCCTACAGCCTGATATTGCCTTCACCTTATTCTATGTACAGGTGTGATTACCAGAACCCCTCAGCAGAGAATGGGACAGAAATGCCACATCACAATATAACCCACCTAGCATGTATCTGAGATGGGTGCTTTAACCGGTCTCTTGTCACTCTCTGTAGCTAAGCTGGCTGGCAGCCACCATAGGAAGCCATGCTGTTAGACTTTTACAAAAACAAATTAAAACCTTGTTTTTTCTTTCAAAGTTAAAAGCGAATGGGGGCAGGCCCTGAAGGCAGGCACCTCTGTGGTTTTCACAGCTATGTGGCTACTGTATGGGTCTATTAAAGATGAGATTATGAAGTGGTATTAAAAGTGCAGGAGACAGGTAACTCTTTTAAGGGTCAGATTTGAATTGTCACCTTTCTTTCAGATGTCTGGTGTAACCTCTTGCTGTTTTGAATAAAAGCTCAACGTAGTCCTCTGTCTTAACACTCCCGTGGCAATTTCAGGGCAGTGGACATCTTCAAACTAAAAGCACATGCTGTCTTTAGGGGGAGGGGGGTGGGAGGCGACATCTCTATGTTGTGAGCCTGGTAGGATTTGGTATAGTTTTGTATAGCTCTCTGGATCTGAGAAATGAGCTGTAAACTCATGCTTTCTTGAAGCTGTATATGTAAAAAATTTAGGAGTTAAGAGTATGAAACAAACATCCTGATCCAATACGACTGAGAAATAGTGAGAACTGATTCTAGAATACATGTCAGTAAATGCTGGTAAATATCAGAATTTCCTGAATTTGACATATAGAATTTACCAAGACATACTGGATAATCATGAACCTAAGCTACTGAATTTGAGGTGAAGCAAGATCAGTAATTATGGCTTGTGGAGGTGAGGCAGCATGGGGCTAAAGGCCAATAAAGCATCAGTTTAGTTTTTTAAAGTTTTGTTTTGTTTCTTTCAGAAATAATATTTAGGCAAGTAAAGTTGAGAGAGAAGTTTCACTATGAGTAGCAACACATTTTTTTGTAACTTTCAGCTATTAATACCAAGCTGTACACATGTTAAAATAGACTGGAATTGAAAGGTTAAGTGTTATCCTGCAGATTTGATAAACTCGGCTGTTGTTGTCACAGGTCTTTAAATTACTATTGACAGTTTTTCTTTTTTTCCTCTTCCAGTGCCTGCCATTGCGTGCTAAGCTTTCTCTTGGCTCTGCCTGGCAGGAAAAAGGGGAAACTAGAAAACCCCATTAGTTGTCCATTTGCAGAATATCCAGGCTTTACTCTCAATACACAAAGAAATACAACGGTAGGAAGTTGTTTCACATCCGAGCCAAGATAAGGTCCTGGAGGTTTATTATTTTTGTTGCCTGATAGCATCAGGACTGGGGAGCAGGGGGCAGAGAAGGAACAGCAGATCAGCATCCCATGGGGACAACAGAAGGGAAGACAGACAGATAGCCAAGTGCCGACAGCTTCAGTCAGTACTCCCAGAGGAAGTGTTGGTTTCACCAGATGAAATTAATACACAGAAGTCTTTACAGAGGCATTCAGATGTGACATTGTTTGGGGGGCCTGGCTACACAGCAGATGTATAAAGCAGTGAATCATATGTTTACATATAATTAGGTCTGTATTGACAAGCCAGGTTTTCCTTTTGTTTAATAATTTCCTACATTAACATCAAAGAGCTTGTTTTTATAATGAAAACACATTTCCCTTTTTGTTTTGCTTTGCTACAAGTCTGTATTACATCAAACACAAAATCATGACTCACGCAAAGGAGACCTATATATGTAGATATATCCATATTCATTTATAGTCTCTAAAAATGGATGCAATGTTATAAACCTTCCTTATTTTGTATATAGTCAGGTGATCTTTTCTGTGTGTCCCTACAAATTTTGGGAGTACCTGATAATTTCATTATGTTTATTAACCTAGGATTTAAGATTCTAATTTCTGGGTCAGGAATTGCTTTGTTAGATGCTCTACAAAAAGCTCAGGGTAATGTTTTCATGACTTTGGTGGTCTAAGTGGTAACTCCATGTGGAAATCACGACAAAAATATTAACAATTATCAGCAGAGGAAGCTGTAATAAAATATAGGCTTGGTAAATTTTGCCTCTTTTGTTTTTAAATCTATTTAAATTTGTGTTTCTAAATTCTAGGAATAGTGTTTCTAAACTCTGCAGAAATAGGTCAAATACAGAGTTTAAGTTAAATAACTCAGCATTAAGTACTTGAGAGCAAAGTTGGCAATTTTTTTCACCCATGCTGAGGAAACTACAAAAGCTTTAAGATAAGTGTATCAGGTAACAAGAAAAGAGGACCTTGTGAATCCTTAATGTTGAACAGCATTATAACAATTTTTATCTACAAGTGTGCACAAGAAGCTGCTTGTTATCACTGAGTGCCATTCAGTTAATGTTTACTGGAAATTTTCAGTGTGGAAGTTGCTTAGTTATTGTATGTATATTCATGCTATGCTAGGAAACTGAATTTAGAATGTGATAAATACTAAACCATGAGGTTTTTGCATTCTTTTGCAGTGGATGATGTCCTGCACCTTTTAAAAAAGATAACTTTCTCTAAAATAGACTGAGCAAAGACAATAGTAGTAGAGCTCTTTTCATGAAGAAATTTGTATTCATACTTTCCACCCATACAGATTTTCAGTGTGTTTTCATGTTTCTACTTAGACTATGAAATAGCACAAAGTTTTTGAAAACCTACACTGGAGGATGCCAGCTTTGTAGATAAAAACTATTAGAAAACTTCAGTAGTGTTAACTTTCAAATTTTTTTTTTTTTTTTTTTCCCCTCCTCCTTAAGGCCGAGCCCCTGACACTGGAACTCTCCATTTGGAGACAGTTGGAGTGAAAACTAATTCTGAAACTGGAAAGATCATTGTTGATGCCAGTGAAACTACTTCTGTTCCTCACATTTATGCAATTGGAGACATAACAGAGGTACTGCGTCTACATAAGCTATTTTACAATAACAGGAAGCAAACTTTGTTCCTGACTAATAACTAGTCCCCAGATGTCGTCATGCTCTAGCATGTATCTTAGTGTTTTGCTCTTTTTCATTTTGCAGAGCTGTAGTGTTTCTGCCAACCACATGGGTCCGTAATTTCCTTCACATGGATCTTGTGAAGTATCTCAGCATTAGAGATTATTACTGATGTTTATCAGGGAATGCATCATTGGTCAGAGGCTAATAATAATGTCTTTATCACTTCAATTATCTTTCTAATAATGTTTTTATCACTTCGGACATATGACTTCATACTGCCTGTGACTGCTGAGTGAAAGCAGTTCTTACCTTGTAGAGCTGAATACATTTACTGGGAATGACTGTGACAAGATCTCTAATTCCTTTTTCAGTAGTTTGGACTTTGAGACTGGTCACAAGAGAGCATTTCTGCTCCCTGACACAAAGGGCTTCTGAAAAAATATCTTTCTCTAGAATAAGAAAAAGTAATTGCTTCAAGTACTAAATGCATTTGACTTCTGTTCATGATTTGTGAATGACAGTACCAAGCAAACATGAGGTCTGCTTTTTGTCTTTTTTTTTTTTTTTTTTTTTTTTAAAGAAGAGGACATTATAACTTAAGGAAAATAATTTACCTATTATAGATGCAAAACCAGAATTCTGTGGCCATAATCCAGTGCTATTTATTGCTAATCTACGGTTATCTGTGACAAGAATGTCTTGTCCTGACCTAAGTGCACTCAAATACTTTCAATCCCTCAATTTTCAGTTTAGAGAAGAACTCAAGAGTATCTGTTGTAATCTGGGCATCTTCAAATATGTTGTCTTCATAACAAATAATGTTTCTCTGGATTCTGAACTGTACAGGTACAGGAGGATGTTTTCATCCTGTGCCTGCTGTTCCTGAAAATTTGGGCAATATGTAGCGCACGGAGGCTGGGAAGATACAGAATTCTATCCCCCGTTGTTGAACTTAATGTAATTGAGCACATGCCTTCCTATCAAGTTTGTTTTTGATATAATGAAGGTATCTGTTTTAAAAGTCTGGTAGATCTAAATACTATATATATATACTATATATAGTATAACTTGAGAGACCTTTATAAAATTTCTCATTCTGCCCTGTTTAAAATCTTTTAAAGGTGTCTCAAATTTGTAAATTCTACAGGTGCTTTGAGTTGCATCTGAAGACCTGCATCAGGTTATGTAATCTCTTGGAAAGAGACCTTTAAGTGTCTGACTGGACTCTAGAACTGCCAGAGACATTTATAGGTCATATATCTGCTGACCATTTCTAACCTCTTCCCTTCTATGTAGACAATGTTACTTTCCTTCTGTCTCCATCTTCATGCAAATGACTTGCCATTTCCTTTTAAACTGTGTTAAGCCTTTTTCCTACTCAGCTCCTTTTTTGGGGTTTTGTTGGGTTTTTTCTTTTTTTTTGCATACTCTCCACAGCTTCTCTGTCCTGTCCAGTCACTCAGAAATTTATGTACAGTTCCCCTCCTTTCTTCATATACAAGTTCCCTCTGTACTTGTCACTTCTTGCTCAGGGATATTTCCTGAAGTCCTCTTTCTGCTCACAGTGCCCTCCTACACCTGCTTGTCCCTGATACATGCCTTGGTTGGACCTCCTGCTTTTCAAACTTTTCTTATTAATTTCATCCAAGAAGCAGTTGTTAGAGGCAATGATAGCAGGGCCTTAGATTCTGATGCTCATTTTGCTGACAATCTTTAGTGTTATTTGGGGCAAGTCATTTCTGTTTGTGTGCTTTTTGACTTCTGCTGGTTAAGTAAGAACTATAAAGTTGGAGGCAGGATGCTCTCCTCTTTCCTACTCTGGATCTAAAAAACAAGAACTTAATTTATGTGCCATTTTCATTTTGTTGTTAAAACTTGTATTTCCTTTTCCTGGTTTTGTCCTTGTTAGTGCAGGTTTTTGAACTTGAGTTGTTTAATAGGTACTTCTAAATGTAAGTCTTAAAAACAGCAACACAGCTTTATACTGTGTCCAGTATACAACTGGGGGAAAAACTGAAGAGTTAAATCAGTGCTCTGTAGAAATATTTTCTTAAGCTTTTATCTGCACATGGGTTTAATATAGGGAATTAAATAAGTTACAATATGGCACTCATGCATTTATAGAGTTTAAAGATAGAAGGAATTCTTGCCATTATCTTATCTGACTCCAATACAATGTGAGTCATGTAACTCCACTTGCTAAGCAATGGTTTATTTTATTTAAATTATTAATTTTGTCTTTTCGATAATAAATTTTATTGGCAGGGAAACCATCAGTGAAAGAATGTTCTGTGTTGGTACACATCTCAAAGAATACACATGTAAGAATTGAGTGAATCCTGCTAAAAACCACAAAGATGTAGAGCTTGATGTGTGATACTTTCTGGGCAAGACCTACCAAAAGAGCATGGAAAGGGGAATCTTGTTTCCTGTGAATGAGCATCAGTGGTCCCTAATATATAAGAACAAGACTTATTTTATTTTTTTTCTCCAGTATTCTTGCTCAGGATTTCTCAGTGCTCTCCCTTTCAGAGGCTCCTTGCTACTATAAAATGCTATTGTTCATACCTTTGCAAGTAGTTCTCAAGCCCTGCTCCTCCCTCTTTTACCACACCACACTGAATAGACACTAAATTGCTACCAAAGAGCAAGAACTACTTTGATTAGTTCAGTGCCCTGGCTGGAGGGGAGTGAGAGAGGGGAAAGGCAAGTTTCCTAATATGCTTAGAATGACTGTTTTCATTTGGGAGCCATAGTCAGCTGGCACAAATGGGAAACTATGTGTGCATGGGTGTCTTGTTGCACTCTTGTATGGCAAATGGAATCCTAATGTTATCCAAGCTATTCATTTGAAGAAAAAAGGGGAAAGAAAAACCTTACAGAGGTCAGTTTGTCTACCCTGAAAAAAGGTTTTCAAGCATTAACAAAATATTATTTTCAACTGACAGGTGAAATTGCATTTAGGCATTTTCATCTTCTGTAATCAGAACGAGGAAGATCAAGCTGGAATTTTAGTTTGATTTTTTTTTTTTTTTTTTTTTTCAGTGCTGTTATAAACTCTTTGTGTTAAAATTCTTCCTCCAGTGATATTCTTGTTGAAAAGCATGGCACACACTATAAAGAACTCTCAGAAGGAGGTTTATCATATGGTCATGCCACTATACATCTGTCATATTTCAAAGGGTGTTATAACAAAGATGTGTAGAGAAGGTGGAATGTACAGTATGTTGCTTTGAATAGAATTAAGACCAAAAAGAGTTGTGTTAGAACAAATACACATTACTTCAAAGCTTTTTAAACTCTCTTAGGAGCCATCTCGTTTAAATGTATAATACATTGGAGGATTCTTATGAACAATTCATATCCATAATAATCAGCAGAGTAGTTCTACACATGACTGCAAAGTGAATGTTCATTTCAAATATTTACCAAGGAAGGTCTTTAAGTCATTGTTTATGAGAAATTGGGCTTTATCTGCATGGATGTTTTAGTAATTAGTTGGGTTTTATGGAATGCATGGCAGCGCTTTCACAACTTTATCTCTCGTTCCAATCTTCTATTCATTTCTGGAATGCCAAAACAACATCTGTATTTCCTGCTACAGAAATGATTGGCAGCCATGTTTCGGGCAAATGTGTATAAGAAAAAACAAATGGCAAATTTCATCTGGTAAATGACATTTACAGACTTGAAAGTCAAAATGCTAGATTTGAAAAAACATGACTTGATGGATCTTAGGGGGGCAAAACAGGACAGACTTGCAGTTTTGTGATTTGTCATGAGCTGTGGGGAAAAATAGGTTAGTCTTCATTAACAATTAGAAGCGTAGTTTCTGTTATTGGCTTAGACATGCTGTTGTTCCAGTTTGGGTTTTTTGAAATGGAAGTTTTGACTTAAGTGGTTATTAGTACAGATAAAAGCATAAATGTACATTAAATATGCAAATTATTGATATGGTATGTGTACGGAAGTAAAGGGTAGCTAGATACCATGTACAGAGTCTATAAACATACAGAAAATCTGTGAAAGAGGACTGGATCATAGTAAATGCTAAAAAACTTGGATAAGGGAAAAAGAGGTTTGAAAACCTTGAATGATGTGGGTGGGGAATCCTTATTTTATTTTCAGCTGAAGACTGGTTTTGAGGGCTTATTGGATGACTGCCTCCAAGTGGGGCTTTGCAGGAGTGTGACAAGTGTTGTATCTAGATAGGATCTACGTAAGTCAAAACTTCATGTGTTTTATAAAGCATTCCATGTTGTCCCACAAAAGTGTTCACAAAAGGCTATTTTATGTCTTC
Source organism: Megaceryle maxima (assembly GCA_024605025.1). Taxonomy (NCBI): domain Eukaryota; kingdom Metazoa; phylum Chordata; class Aves; order Coraciiformes; family Cerylidae; genus Megaceryle; species Megaceryle maxima. Next base: position 35,350 of record JANHGN010021507.1, on the reverse strand, counting down.
ACATTGTTCCTTCTAGACTTGTGACCTCTTTCTTCATCTTGGACAAGTATCTGGATGATAGGTCTTGGATAAACTCTCAAATAATGTTTCTTACTAGATTTATGAATTTGTTAGATCTTGTTAATTTCTATGGACTGTTCTTTCTCAGACTAATAAAAATTTATTTGAAAATGCCTTACTTCAATTTGCAGAAAATTCCAGTTCCCTTAAAACTAGCATTGGAGTTCTGATGCTCCAGTGTGGTATTGCGCCAGCACTCAAAATTAGGGTTCTGGCATACTGCATAGTCCTGTTTGGATATAAAAAATAGTGAGGACTCGTAGCCTGACCTGGAGCATGTCCTGGTCACATACTGCTATCATTCCATTTCTCACTTGCAGGAAGTTAACATTTGCCAATAGCAGTCCTTTTCATGCCCTTCTCTAATAACAGAGCCTGAGTCTAGGACCAGCTCAACCTTGTAGGTTACAGTGCTAGCAAAATAGTGTTCCACTTCTTTGATCCAGGACCAACATACAAAGTCAGCAATAATGCCTACAAATGGCGAAGTTTTGTGCCTGTGTTCTGTAAAAATGTGTCAGACAACCTTTTTATAAAAGGTCTGATGTTATAAAAACACTGTTGCTTTATATGAGACTTTTCCTGCTTCATAAAGTCTATTTGAAAAATTTCTCGAGGACTTGCTATAGAAAGAAAAGGGGAGGTGGATGATTAGCATGCGAATATCCTCTGCTTTTCAAAGAGGTGACATGATAAGATAGAAGATTCTGACACATTCATGGCATTTGTTCCACCCTAAAGACAGATATTAAACTTATAAGCATGTTTGGGCAGAAATTATTACTGCCCTCCCTGTTTTGAGCCCTGGCTACTAGGCTGAATTCCAAAGATTTGGCATTCTTCTGACCGTTGTCACAGGAGAAATACTTGGATGCTACTTCTCTCTTAGTTAAAACAAAGCTTTGTGCTCTCTTCTTAGGGCCGCCCTGAATTAACACCCACAGCAATAGCTGCGGGAAAACTGCTGGCTCAGCGTCTTTTTGGCAAGTCTTCAGAATTGATGGACTATGACAACGTGAGTTTATTTTTTCAATAATACTAACCAAATCTTATTTTTTGTTTTGGTCTTTAAAGAATTTTTTAAAGGTTTTGCATTTTGTCATCTGGATTCCAGCTTTGACAGTGGCCACAGTAGATGTGTGCGACTAGAGCTACACTTCTCAGTCATGCAGAAGTCTCCCCTGTATCTGCTGTGCAGCTGCTTCATATGGTTCAACAGTAACACTTTCTGTTTCCTTGTAAACAGGTACCTACTACAGTTTTCACTCCTTTGGAATATGGTTGTGTTGGACTGTCAGAAGAAGCAGCTGTGCAATGTTATGGATCAGATAATATTGAGGTATGAAAACATTTTTAATTCTATAGTTGGTATCAAAGTTGTGCTATAAAAACACAGAAGTTTCAAGCAAAATTTTTGGTCCCCAAAATACTATGTTTGCAGTTAGCGAGTTGGTGTCTTGAGAAAAGCTCAGGACTTTAAAAGTATTGCAGCAGGTGACAAATGGAAACTGTTGCCTAGTGGGCTTAAAAATTATTGATAGGGTGTGACAGCTTTAAACTAGCTGCCATTTTAGTAAGTTACATTGTGCAGCATTGTTAAATGACGATTTTGTTCCTTTTAATTGTCAGAACTGTTGGTCCAGTTCTTTAGTCTAAATTTTTGGGATGTTCCCAGAAATATTGACACAAGCTGATAAGTATCTGTGGGGCTAAAATGTCTTGATATAATGCCCGGGCATTACATATTGAGGAAGAAATCTGTTATTGCATATATTCATGCTCAGCCTCTGATATAACAAATGAGATAATCGTGAATTTTTTCACCACAAGTACCTTTACGGTATAATAAAAAGTTCAAATAAGTCACCCTGTGAAAGGTAAGTTGTGTCACCTTTATTCACTCGTAAAAAAGCCTGTCAGTGTATGACTTGGTAAGCCGTGCAAATACAAAGCACAATACTTAATGTCCAGTCAGTTATTAGTTTTGTCTTTTATGATTGTGAAGTATAGTTTATACTTTGATAATCTGCCCCAGAATTCTTATATGGGTTTCTAGACACTAGAGCCATCTAAATAATACTAATTACTGTCAAATAATTGTTCTCATCCAATTAAGGCAGATGATATATGTGTGTCATAAGATACTGATACTGTGTATGTATTGGAGACTGAGTTCATCTAATGGATTTAGCTTAGAGCCCTAGGCAAAAACATTAATGAAGGAATAAGCATTTACTATTCAGAATGCAAAAACTACAGTTTGGGACAAGCTTAAAGGAACAGATTTAACACTTTTAATTTTGGGCACTGGTTTGAGTAACATGATTATTTGTGATTTCTTGTTTGTTTTTGTGGTGGGGGTTTTTTTGGGGGTTTTTTTCGTTTTTTTTTTTTTTTTTTAATTGTTTTTAATCTAATGGTTCTCAGAAAAGGTTTGCATTAAACTCTTACTGTGCTTTCCATATTTTTCATTAAAATAATGATCAGGGTATAAATATTTTTTTCTACATTATAAATACATGGTAATACTAGTTGTTGTAATACTAATTAGTAGTTTATGACATAATTGTACTCTCTAACACAAAATGTTATTGTTTTCCCTATCAGGTATACCATGCATATTATAAACCTTTAGAGTTTACAGTGGCAGAAAGAGATGCAACTCAGTGCTATATGAAAGTGAGTGTTGTGAGTTTTTAACTTGTTTTTAACTTAAAGCTGGCTGTATCATATCCCTTGTTTTAAGGAGAACTGTTTAGCAAAAACCTCTCAAGATTGATATTTTCTTGATGATAGCTTGTTTCTCTAGTGTGTAACTTCAAATGTTTAATATTAATTACATATCCCATTACATCTTGAAATTGCTTTACAGAGATTTGGATTTTTCAGAGCTGACATCCTGTTGATTGATACCGTCTTTGAACTGCTCTTAAGGTCCGAAGAAATATTCCAAATGCTATAGAGATTAATCTCTGCTTCCACCAGCAACGTCCTTAACTAGTTATATGTAATATTTGAGTTACCATCTTTTGAAGAAAGTATGCTACCTTCAGAAAAATTAAGCATAAGTCTTACAAATTAGAGTAACTCTTCAGTCTTACTCATGAAAACAAAACCCTCCTGGTTTAGACCAAAGTGTTGGTCTTGAAATGTGTCTTCTCCTAGAGCAATACAGTTGCTTTGGTGTTGAAAAGGTTTTTGATGCACTTGCCCATAGTAGAGAACCTTAGTTAAAATGGAGAGTAGTGTTGGTAGAATATATCATAGTTTTTATCTTTTCTCCTCTATATCAGGGAACAATCTTTTTTGAATAAATGTAGTAACTTCTGTAGGTCCATCACAGTTTAATCTGTTGTTATTGTTCTGTTATGTAAGGAACATCCATTGTCAATAGTTGCAACCGGTCTTTCTAAATATATTTTGTCACATCTGATTTGTGAAAGTGCCTTAGTAGCTTGCCTTAACTGTCCCAAGTATCAGTGCAACTAAGGTGTTGCTACTTCTTTTTAGGTGATCCCTTTAAATTATGTCAATGAAAGTAAATATTTGCCGGTGAAGTAGTAATAGCTTAGTAGTTGTTGGATGATATTGAATGTAGTGCTTACTAAACTCCCAAAACACATGAACAAACATAAAACTCTCGAGTTTGAAACTCTCTTACAAGAGGATTTTTTCTTAAAAAACACCTTGATATTTAAAGTACCACATCAGGATTGCTGCTGCTCTTGAGATTCCAAATGAAAGAACCAAAGCCTTTACTGAATAGCAGAACCTATTAGATTAGTGATGACTTAATGCTTGACAGGAGGACACAGGGAGAGACTGACTTTATTTTCATAATTACAAAGACAGTGTCCTTGAAGGAACTAAGAAGTTTTCATTAAGTGTGCAGTGACTCAGTCCCTCCCAGATACTTATTAACTCACCTTCATCTTTGGCTGCTTCCAAGGCTTGATTCCTTTTTAGGTTATGTGGCCAAGGTGGCAAATGTATCTCACCAAATATGCTGCTGTAATGTTTACTGACTGAATCAAAGGCACAAATTATCCTATAATAGGTAATGGTCATCTTTGAAATACAGCCGATTAGCTGCTGAGAATAACTATACAGCCTTGAAGAATTGCTAAGGTGGTCATTCAGTGTCAAAATAACACTAATCTAGTTACTAGACTGCAAAAGTTATCTTGAAGATTTCATACAAATGACAAACAACAAATTACTCAATTCACCACAAATTATCATTGTCAGTGGCTCCCTGAAGTCTGAAAGAAATACACTAATAAAGCTTTGATTCAAGAAAGTGCTTAAGGACAAGCGTAAGACCTATTGAAGTCAGTAAGACTTAAGTGAGTGCATAAATTCTTGGCACACTGGGAATAAACAACAGAACTAGGATCTCAGAGCATTTCAGTTTCGTTTAATTCAACTTCATGCCTTATCTTTAAATGCTGTAAGAAAAGATCTCTATGTAATGTATTGTTTTCAGATGGTGTGCTTACGAGAGAGAGAGCAGCGAATACTTGGCCTTCATTTCATTGGACCAAATGCTGGCGAAGTTATTCAAGGATTTGCTCTTGGAATCAAGTAAGTACAAAAGAATGTCTCTAGCTTCTAAAGCCTGCTTTTTAAGTTATTGTAAGATTATAAAAGATAGCTGCTTAGTTTTGGCAACACTATAAAGAATCCATGCTTTTTGATACTTTTATGTAGTATTGCACATATTTTCACTAAAAATTCTGCAGTTCTTCATTAAGATGTACTGGATTTAGTTACTGTAATACTGAGGGAAATATATTATTGGCTTGATATAGTTAAAGCAAAAAGTAAAATTGTGCATTAAGTTACTAATATTAATTTTCTCAGTGTAGCTTCTTTTACATTCTGTGCACAGGATAGGAAATCACTATATAGTTTGGCAAGTCACTTCTTTAAAAGGATATCTGTGCTTTTCATAAAAATAAATGTGCCAAGCATTTCCTTTCCTAATCTCATCTTTAAATGTGCACAGCCATTGCTCCTCAGCAAGGACTCACATGAATTTTTATATTTCTGAGGTATAAGCTAACCATAATATGATGAGGTAAGAGAGAAACCTTTGTAGGATGATGGGAGAGGAGAGTTACTTTTGTCTGGAGCTATCTAATAATTGCAATAACAAACATACCTAAGTAGGTGAACCCTTGTGATCTGATTTTGTTTAACATTTTGCTCAAATATTAATATGGAGGGCCTTCCCTTTCAAGGAGTATGGAATGATTCTGGGTCCTCTCTGGTTAATTGGAGAATTCCTGATATGCCTCTTGTGTGCTACAATTATTTCTTACTTGTTTTTTAGTTCCCTTCTTATTGCAGATTCACATCTTAAGAAATGTTGATTCCTATATTTCCACTACTGAATTATAGTTTTTAACTCCTCTTTGAAGAAAATAGGCTGGGACAAAATAAATTACCCCCAAAAAGTTTTCTGAGTGTCTCAGAAATTGTGGCAGTAGTTAATTTTCCTAAATATCATCACCATTTTATTGCAGTCTTAGTCTTAGTTGTGAGTGACTAGCAGAAATGAAAAGCAGAAAGGATTAAGAAGGCAGGACCGCAAGTATCATGTGAGGAATATCTTGGAAATCACTGACTGCAGTGTACCCTCAGTACACATTTTCAACATGTGTTTGTAGTCCATTAATTGCCAGTGGTATAGATTCTAGAACTACATTTTTTTAAGATGTCATTGTTTTGAAGTTTTATCCAAAACAACCAGTGAAAAGGAAGCACATGAAACTGGAGTGCTTTTCTGCCTTGCCTGAGGGAAATTAAAACTTTAGGCACAGTAAAAGGTTTTCAGCAGGTCACATTCTTGTATTGGGTTCTATTGTATTTCACAAATTCAGAGCTTTCAGTGTGGAACACCCGCTGTAAGAGCTGCTGTTCTCCTTTGTCAAATATTAGGTCTTACTTCAGCCTCTCAAAGGGGTGATTCTTCCATTTTCCCTCCCCACTTAGCTCTACAGTAACATCTGTGCTCAGCAGTGATTTTTTTTTTCAATTATTTTTGTGCTCTTTTGGATCTAGGTGGGGACACCAGAAGACATCTATGGCTCTCTTCCCCGTATTTTGTAGAGGGGGAGAAAATTATCCCATAAAGACCTGAAATAATTCTTAGACTTAGGGCTATTTCAATTATTCTTACATCATGACCTGCCAGGCATAGCAGCTTAAAGGAAAGTAATCAAGTCTAAGACTGTTATTGGACAAGTAAAGGAATTAAGAAAGCGAGATTTTAGCTCAAGAGTGTTTTGTTGTGTTAGAAACTTCTTCCTCCTCCTTATAACATTGATGATTTCAGTGTAAGCACCAGACTTTCTCTAAGATCATGGAAGAGTACTCTGTATTACTTCCTTCAGCAGATTCTTTTCAACAGTCCTAATTTAAGGTTTTCTTCCTCTCCATGTATGTATGTTTTTTTCCATCTGGAGTCAGAGTCAGTGAAATACACATGTATGTACAAGAAAAGCTGAAGACTGCAGTTTTGTCATATGTTTTTGCCATAGATTCAGATGTGACTGGAGGCAAATTGCTTAATTCTCTCTGTCTCAACTCTTACGACAATTCTTCCCTGTCTAACAGTGTTGTGAAGCTGGGCGTTTAAATGTTGTTGTGTAAGTGCCTGAGAAATAATGGACAGCATTGTTTGAAGAATAAATGAAACTCCCCTACCTAATAAAATGGACAAGAGCAGAATTTCTTTGATGTTTTAGGACATTGTAGCTGCTTCAAGTACATAGTGTTTGACTTGGTGGGTCTTTTTTCTTGTTTTGGTTGGGTTTTTTTTTTTTAGATGTGGTGCTACGTATCCTCAACTAATGAAGACAGTTGGCATTCACCCTACTTGTGCTGAAGAAATGACCAAGCTGCACATTACAAAGCGTTCTGGCTTGGATGCAACAGTCACAGGTTGCTGAGGTTAAATACCATCCCTGGAAAGAAGGAAAAAAAGCACAAAATATATTTGTAAAGAAAAGGGACACTTAGAGTTGAAATACCTTTAATGGTTCAAGTTACATGAATCTTTCTTGTTCTTCCTGTAGACACCTTTTTCTCACAGCCAGACAAAGAAATTGTCCTCACAGCATCACAGTTCTAAAACCAATGCAGTCCTGCCCTAACAAATCTCTCAAAGTGCCTGTAACCCTTCTCTTGCTGGGAACTAGGGAATAATCACAGCTCTATATATGTAAAGATAAGTGAAGCCACTGACATCTGAGGCTATCCACAAATTAAACAGTTGTCATTTGAGTTTCAGTGTTGGCATGACTGTCTGCCAACAGAAGTGTCCCACATAATGTTCATACAGATGCTAGGAATCGGACAGGGCCTCCCTTAGAATTTTGGTAATGATATTTTCTTCTAAGTACTTGGCTCATCTTGAAAACTGAGACTCTGTACTCACTAGCAGAAACAAATTCCCAGAGTGTGTAGCAATAGGTAAGCAGTCATCTCTGTGGTTTGGTGGGTTTTTTTAATTTTTCTTTAAAATGTAATATGTACAGGAGTTTAATAGAAGAACCACTTAGCACTGAAGCTGTGCTGCTACTCCATGAATCCCAACGGATTAATTAGTGGCAGCCTGGTCATAACATTATGGTGATGACCAAGAATGAAGGATCTCAAAGGTGTTAAAGAAAGAGTTTAATTTTCTGGTGACTTCTCTGCCTACACTTGAAATACCTAATTCCTTTCAAATTAAATTGACACATCTCATAAATTACTTCTTGAACACCATATATTAAGCAATGCTGACAAGTAGATTCACAAGCACTAATGATCCAGCTCATGCAGCATTTTCTGATTTATAGAATCAAGAAGTTTGTCTGAAAGTGATATATTTTGTTGGTTTGTTTTTAAGGTTTTCTCGCTGATGAGCTAGATACTACATCTGAATGGATTTAGGCCTGGTTTTATTAAAACATATTGCTGAAGGGGACTATATTAAACAGTGACCTAGAAAAGAAATGGTCCTGCTCAGAACAAAGATAGAAAATAATTATCTGCAAACGTTTGTGGGGGTTTTTGGGGTTTTTTTTTTGAGTATTGGCCATAGTAAGAAAGTATTTCTCTGTTGCAAATTTTTGCTTATTTTCCTGCTGTCCAGGAGGGGGAGATGCTGGCTAATTTGTGGCAGTCAAGAGACAGAAATCTGATAGTGGAGCTTCTTTTGCAGAACTCTGTTAAACAGGTAGGCTGACAAAGGCAAATACAGAACAAACTGCCCTGAATTTTAATCCAAGTTGCAGCGGCCAGCAGTTTGATACCCATGCACATAGTCTCTTGCATCATTTTCAGTAGAATAATGCACAGTGGAAAAGCTCAGCTTGGGGTGAAAAAATGTATCCTTTTTTGCAGTTAATTTATATCACTGGTTTTTGTGCATGAAATTTGATATTTTCATAGGTATCCTGCTTGTTGCATAGTTTGGAAAAATAGTCTGATGATCACGTATATTTTTGCTATTTTTAATTTGATTGCTATTTTTAATTTGATTGCTATTTTGTTGATGCAGCATGCAACACAGATAAATGACTGGTTTATTTCAGATGTGAAGTCTGTTTTACCGTGTGTTGTACCTGTCAGAGAAACTATTAGACAAAAAGTGATAAAAGCTTCCTTCTAAAATATGACCTAATAGCATTTATCACACTGTCATTGATACTAGAATGCTTCATTTTCAAAGATTTGTTCTGATTTCAGCAACAAAAGAAATCTTAAATTCTTTCTTTACAAAGTTTCCTGATTTTGATCCGTGTTTCTGGTCCGTAAAAGAGAAAGGAGCGAGACAGTTTGACTGGCATTCCCACTCAAATCTTCTGATGCCATTTTTCACCTGTGAAGTCATCCATGAGCTTCTAGTTGAAAATAAAGACTTAGAAGTGTAGTTGAAACTCTGCCTGAAAATTGCAACTGCCTTTACAAGAAATGATGAAAAGTTTGTATATAAATGTATGCATACCTGCACATTCAGAAGTTCCTGTTTCCATTATAGGTCTTTTCCCAGCTGCTTACAAAAAAATTAATAGTAAATTAGTTTTATTTTTAAATGTTTTACTTAATATTTAAAAACATTAAGCTACATTGAGCATCTCAGTGTACAGAAATTTTGTTGTGAGAAACGTCCCACTAAACTGTAACGTCTATGCGTGCAAGATGTTGGGGTTTTTTTTTCCTAGAGTAAAAAACCTAGGACAGTTCCTTTTTATACCCATAAATGAAAACATTGGTGTTTAGCCATGTGAAAGTTGCTTCTTTTCTCTGCCCTACCAATGCATCCAGCAGACTGAGTTGTCTGCCTCTACAGACAAATCAATGGAACAATGAGTTGATTTTATTTTGAACTTTATGATGAATTGTGATTTGGGACAAGTAAAGAGATCTCAAGGATAAATGTCCTTGGTGTGTATTGGCTGTGAAACTAAGGTATATCATCGTTTTCAGAATGAGAGCTTTCTTGGGTTTAGAACTGCTGAATGGACTGTGTGAATATTGATCCTGTATCTTGAACAGCAGCCTAGTTCTGTTCCTCATTTAGTGGAAAAAGTTGTCCCCCTGAAGTAGAACCCTGATGAATCAACAGCAAGATGGAATAATAATAACTACTGTGATTGTGCTTTTTTTCCTGAAGGATTCACCAGGGATGGTCCTTAAGAATTGTTTTCAAGCCTGACTAATGTCAGTTGAAGTTGCTGATGTACACTGCAAATTACTGATGATGTGTGAAAAATGTGGGGAAAAAAAAAAAACTACTAAGAATTTAGTCAGGCTTCTTCTCAGGATGCCAGCTGATGACGGCTTCTTTGTCAAACCACACCATGGTGCAAACAAGTCTGAGCATTGCTGGGTCCCTCATGTGTAAGATCTCAGTATTTATTGTGCTATGAATTATTGAATTAATAAAGAATTATTTTTTTCTAGTAAATGTTTGTTTGTGTTTATTTAATTTTGTATGCTTGACTTCTGTTTACAAAAGGTTTCTTTTTTGATCTCAGTTCTTTTTGAGGTATGTGTTAAGGAAGCAAAGAACTAGACAGACTCAGATCTTTTAATAAAGAAGTTATGATCCCTCTGTGTGTAAACTGAATAGCTATGGAGATTATTCCAGGCTGGATGATATACTTATTTAAATTTAAGTAAACCTCTAGACTTGGTAAGTATGGTTTCAAATACTCTCCCTTTTATTCCAGCTCATGAGGTCTATTTTCACAGTCCATGTGTGTTGACATGCTTCTTGAAGGTGTGTCAAGAGTAAACTCCATTAAAATGCAGTGCAGTTAGAGTATTATACAGGGATAAATTATTCTGCATTAGCTATTCACTTTACATTTTGAACTAGAACATGTAGTGAGAAAAAAATGCATTACAGCAAAGCCAGTTAGTATCTACAGGTACTACTAGGTAAAAATATCAGAAAATTAATTGGGAAATTACCAGAAACAAAAATATCCTAAAACCCTGAGAAACGTCCCTTTCAGAAAGAAAGGGATTACAGTTTTCTAGTGCTTTTTTTTTTTTTTTTTTTTTTTTTTTAATCCACTTATTTTGATGAGAAGTTTCCATTAAGTCAGGTGATGCTGAGCTTCTGAAACGGGCTAGTTTAGTATTACCTCAGTGTATGCCCTGTATTTGAAGCTGAGAAGGAACATTGACTTTATTGTATTTAAAAGCATTTTTACTTCTGTATTTTTAATCTGTTTTAATTCTGTGAAATATTTCATTGCAGATCCTAACTCAGTAGGATAGCTAGGAATAGTGGCTAAAAAGGGAAATAAGGTAAGAATAATTCTTGATTATTTTTTCTCCTTATTTTCATATACCACTTAATCCTGAAGCAAACATGAATAACAGACAAGCCTTACAGACAATAATTTTTATAAACTAGGATTTTAATATACTGCATTTTTTATATTATACCTAATAATAGCTTGTTCTTAATGCTAAGGTGTTACATACAATTAAGTTCTTCCTTTTCCCATTTTGCAACCACTCTATGTCATTATACCTACTGGAAAACATTTCTACAGTTTATATTATTCCAGACCAGGAGCTGGTAAAGATATTTTGGTACAGCACATACAATTTTTTTTTTGATAACACAGTTATTCTGATAAAAACACAGATGCCATAGAGCAATGTATTTCTAACCAGAGCAGTTGCACATTGTATGGATTTTTGAGTTTGAAGGCTTCTCTTTAGAGGCTCATGCCTATCCAATGAAGTAGGCAATTTTGTGCCTATATGAATTGACATTTGTCTAAATTCCAGTGAAATCAATGTACTCAAAGTTAATGTTAGCCATTAATTTCAGTGGGATGCAAGTATGTGTCTTAAGTGCTTTGTTAAAGGGGAATCAATATAAGCATATGCCAAAATGTCTTTCGTTATTACAGTTGGGGAACAGACTGCAATTATGATTCAAAACATGAAAGGTACAATAGACATCTATGATTAGGCAATGAAATATGCCTTTAATAAGCATAGTGCAGACAGTTTGTTTTGCAATAAGTAAACTTGTATAAAATTCACTGACTTTTTCATTCTTTCAGATCTGTGTGCTTGCTTTTTAAGAGAGGTTTTTTAGTTTTATGCACGAAGTTTTCCTGATGTTCTTCCAGCAGAAAGGCTGGGTTTGCATGCATTTATTCTAGTGCCAAACTTGAATTTTACTGGGAAAAGAGGAAACAGCAGAGCAGGCAGGTTTGTGGGTTGGGTTTTTTTGTTTTTTTGTTTTTTTTTTAGGACAGCATGCAACAGATATGGTGTAATTACTCTAACTGATTTTTTTTTAAATGGAGTATTTCTGTCCACTACATGTCAAAGAGTTATTTATGTTTCCATTGTGGCACTCAAAGTCAATATTGTCAGCTCTTTTTAGTTCTAATCCTCTACATTGAGTTTTGATGGGCCAGGTGAAATATCCCCTTCAGCACCTTACTGCAATTCTTGTCAATCATCTCGCCATGAAAAACACGCGTATTACAAAGGCTTTGGCAACACTGCATCTGATTTCAGTCTTTAATCTTATATGCACCTTAAGAAAACACCATTCCAATTACTGATGTTCTGTTTGGGGCATGAATGGGATCCTATTTGCTATGGGAAACAAAAGAAAATGGGCTAATCTTTAATGCATATAAGGAAACTCCTTGGCCATTGCAGTATAAAGGCTTAGTAGTAAACCACTGGTCTAGGAAGAAAACAATTAGGATGGTGAACTGGTGCAGAAATTAAGCAGAATATCTCACATGAATAAGTAAGAAAAGGCATATTTATTCTTCATGGAATTACAAAATACTTAATTTCAAGCACTGTTGGAGCTAGGAGTGTCTTTTTTTGTAATCCCTAGACTTTCTTTGCAAGGAGTGCTGTTCACTGAGGTCCATTTCTAAGCATGGTACTGTGTGTACTGTATTTTTTTGTTGTTGTTGTTGTTTCTTATAGACAAGATCTAGCACATCTAAAATCTTCTGGTCCTACAATGGAAAATTAACATCATCCCTAAGAAGCTGGAATATAAACTAATAAGGCAGGTTTCCAGAATCTGATTGCATCAGTCAGAAAGATGCAGTATAAAGAGAAAAGTGGATATTCCCTGGGGGTAGTATGAAATGGAGACCAGTCTTGTTTGAACAAGGAGCTTTGCATTGTTAGCTAGGTAGAAGTATTGGGAGTTGCAGCCTGTTAGAGCCAGCATGTCCAAGGAGAGGGTGGGGGGAAATTTTTTCAGATGAAAGTCTCAGCAGTTTGTTAATATATTAATACATTAATACAAGAATTTAAGGAAACTCTATGCACTGTGGAAGATGAACTGTAAAGATACTCACGCTTTCTGTGCCTCCTCCCCTTTTTTCCTTCAGATCATATGAAGACCAGAGAGACTGTTAGGGTTCTTCCATCTTTCTTCCCTTTACTTTAAAGCAACATGGCAATCATGCTTACTCTTCCTTGTTTTGGCATAAAACTGAACAGAAAGATCCCTCTTCTTAAACCTTTCATAAGGGCACTTCTTTTTCCCATGGCTAGGTGGTAACATAACTGAAACAAATTTAAGGCGAAAGGACATATGGATACATGTTCAGTCTTTGTCTGTTAGAATATTATGTAACTCCAGTAAAATCAAATACTAAGGGGAAGAAAACAGTGAAAAAAAGATGGCTTTTAGGCTTTAAACAAAAATCAAGAAAATAAGTGTTCCCTCCTTTGCAAGCCCTGTGAGACCAGGCCCAAATATATTATTATGCGGTGTACTCCTAACTAAACTGTCAGAATTGAAAGCTTGTTTTATCTCTTACTAATGCAATGAAATCAACCAATATTCTGTTCGCACCGTGTCAGAGCAGCAGGTTATGTAGCAGCTTTTAGCTTTATGCTGGATATTGAGCTGTCGTACGTGACGCCTCAGTTTGTTACACCATTAGTGATGCACAGCAATCTTTATTTAAACACCTTTGTTCAGCAGGGACAAAGGATTGAGCTTTGGCATTTTTATTTAATCTTTGTAATCTTCCTTTTTGTCTCAAAGGATCAAGAGGAAGTGCATTAATTTTCAACTTCACACAAAGGCAAGTTGTACAAACACAGCTGAAAACATCAGGAAACCCAGGCGTTTTCCTTAGAGGAATGGAGTCAACTAATGTTCTGCTGGCAGGAGAGTCCCAAATAATAGGGAAGGTGTTAGGCATGGTGGTTTGGGCAGCGGGATGTTCATGCTCCGATAGCACTGTTCAGTTTGGCTAGCTTAGATGAATGATTCCCATAATGTAGAAAGCAGAGATAATTAACCATATAGTAGGAAAAAAAATTGAAAGAACCAGGCTGCTTTGGAGACTTAAGAAATGGCTCTCAGATTGTTGAAGGAGATTTTTTTATTTTTATTTTCCTTGACTCATTTAGATTACACCAGACTGGTATCTAATTAAATTGTGAGAGGGCTTTTGATTTTTGACTCTTTAATTCTCATTGAGTTTATTTCTCACAGGAAAAATAAGGAGAATTCTCTTGACACTTTAGACTTCACTTGTATTGATATTTGGCCTTGTTCAAGATATTTTGTATCTACGTAGAATGAAGTTTCACATCAGGACTTTGGTTCTTGTCCTTAACTAGGGATTTAATTGTATTCCTCCTTGCTTCTAGAATTTTACTTGTTCTGGTTTTTTGAAAGATGATCATTCTATCTTACTTAGCTACTTTTAACCATATCTAAGTGTTAATAAGTTAATTCTCTTTGCATGGGGTAAGAGTCAAATGTATTTATAAAAGAGCATTTCAGGATTTTCTGCTTGTGTCTTCCTTTAACTCTCTTGTACTTTCCAACTCTGGAAATGCCATAGCTCCAGAGCATGCAATTCTAAGTTCTGTCCTTAGCTGTGGTGTAATCCCCATTGAAGAATAAGAGACCAACCATTTGTCAGTGTTTATAGTTGGACCTTCTAAAGGGCGTCATCTTTCCTTAATGACAAAATGCATCATATTCACAAGCTGTGACGACAGCAGCTCAGGGTTTCCATGACAATGGCAAAGTGGAACATCTGATAAAATCGGCTTGTGACAAAGGCTGCCTTCTTGTCACTGTTGCTGCTGAGACCTGTAAGCCCTTGCATTTTTTTATATCAAGTAGCAAATTCTCAGAGTGGAGAAAGCTACCCTGGAGCGATGAGATTGTCCATGTGTGGGCCTTAAACATTCTTGTGAGGCCACCTTATTGTCTTATGCTCTAGTTCTGGAAGTACTAATATTTCCCAAGTTCACAAGTTGGGTGAACATTTACTTTAAGCTACTGAGTTGATGCCTAAGAACAGCAGAGGGAGGTGCTCACTTGGATCTATGTTATTGATTGAAGCATTCTCCCTCACTGTACTTCAGTGAAGTGTAGCCAAGAACAACAAGATAAGAATTAATGTAAGTGACAAGGGAGTTTCTCAGACTGTGCTGGTGCACATTAGCCTGGCTGAAGAGAAAAAGAAGCTGATACTTGAGTCTTTTGAGTTACGAAGGGTCTGGTCAGTCCTTGAAGGGGAAGCACATGAATGGCCCAGTTGTCATCGCATTTTATTTTTCCTCCAACTTTGACTAATGGTGCATTTCCTCTGGCCTCCCACGGGCCGTCCGTGGCTGACTTGCTTTGTCACTCTTCACATCTAGTCGCTGCCTTTACTGTCCACGCTGTTCCCATGGCAGGAACCCGATGTCCTCTAAAAAAACGCACAGGCACAAACCATCTGTCATTCTTCCTGCTCCTCTTTCAAGTGACCACTTCCCATATTGTGTGGCCTTGCAGCCTGAAAGCAGTCTGCCTCCCCCCCTGCATGCCTGGAGTACATGCAATCTCTCTCCCCACTCTGTGAGGGACCTCCCAACATTCTGTCTATAAATATACTAATGGACATCTCCCTGTTGATAACCAGCTCTGACTTTTTATTGTGTTCATGGGGTGATAAGTTGTCTGGATCAACAAGGAATTTGCCACTTTGCAGGCAAAGCTATTAAGGTCAAATTAGATATGAGCTGTGAAATTAATCATTGCAACCACAAATAATTTGTAGTGTGCTATAAACAAAGGGGAAAAAAAAAAAGAAGAAGCTGGAGAATAGAAGGAGAAATTACTATAGGGTACAAAGAACCAGAGTGTTTGGGAAGGAGGGAAAAGAGAATGGCTGGAGATGCTGTACAGAATATTCAACTGTGCTGGGCTTGTTCTCCTGCACCTGTAAACTGTGAAAATAGAACAAGGTAGTTCTTTAAGGTCATTTGAGAGTACTAATGATGCTCACTGATGGTGTCTTAGGGAGAAGATGATACCTGACTTTGTACCAGAAATAGTGCTTTTATGCATATGTTAGTTGATGATGTGCCTTTGCACATTTCTAGACGTGGCCACACTAGCAGAATGCCGATGGGGCTTGTATAGTTAGGTGCTTGAGGAAATTTTGCAGCTATGGCCATTGAGGCAGACCAAGCTGTGTCTAAACTGTATCTGTCAAGTGGGTAACACTGATAGTGTGGTTAGGTATACTTTTATCTATTTAAAATTATAGACTAAAAAAATCATATGCCTTTTTTGTGTATATTTGGTAAAAAACTGGGACCCATTCTCCCCCCCCCC
>JANHGN010021507.1:0-19043 GCA_024605025.1 Megaceryle maxima | reverse complement strand
TAAAAAAATACTATGCCTTTTTTGTTGTTATTTGGTAAAAAACCGGGCCCCATTCCCCCCCCCCCCCCCCCAAGTACTGGCTTGTGGAAGATGTCAATCTGAATTATATAGATCTAGTCTCTGCTGGAAATGAAGTCCAACAGATCTAAATTGTAGCTAGAATTTCTAAGCTAAAATCCAGTCCATCCTTCCGAGGCAGCACTTGACAATACATATATGACCTATGTCTAGGAGTTACATGCTCTGAATCATGCTTCTGATTCACAGGTTCTCAGGTCAGTTGTTGCCAGGGCTGCACTCACAGCAGTATTGAAGAGACTAGTTTTTAAGAGATAAGAAGAAAGCATTGTAGATACAGCTTCAGTTTATGTATAGAAACACTGTAACTTGCACGATGATGTTTTTACAGAACTATTAACCATGTTTGGGAGAAGGAAGGTGCAACTCAGAAGTCTAACCTATGAAAATGAAGCCTGTTTGACACACCAAGAGCTCTTTGTGAATTTGGTTCTAACTTCAGAAACTGGGGGGCTGTGAGGGGAGGTTGGGAAGGGAAGACAGTAAAACACCCCACTGAAAAGCTTCCATTTTGTTTTCTAGGGTGAGAAGCCTGAATTTTGTGCTTAAAATACAAAGCTGAAGGTGTGCTGGTTTTGCTTGGAAATGTTGCAAAGCTATTCTCATTTCCTGTAGCTGTTGTGAGGCTGGCCTTTTTCCATGGCTAAGCCCCAGTTCTTTCTTAGCCAGAATGAAGTAGAAAGGAGAAATTCACTCTCTTTTTCATCTTACAGTGTATCTAGGAAGGCAAGAACCAAGACTTTAATCATTAACTCCCAAGTCTGTGGCTTGATTTGCTGCAGTAGAAACTGTGTTTTAAGGGTTTTGTCTTCTCTTACCACAGCTAATTGTTAATTGCATCATCTTTTTTCTAGCCACTGCCACAAGGAATGGCTGCCTTCTGTGCTGATGACAGATCTGCCTTTCTGTTATCAGACACTGCTCTTTTGCCATCTTACTTTCATAAGAATTGCCTGTGCCTGGGAGACAGTGGAACAGCTGTGTTGGGCAAAGCAGTTCTCTGAGGAGGAGAATGGTGGATGATGGAGTGATTCCCTTCAGCACGACTGAAGCACTGAGGTTGTGTTAATTTTTTTTTTATCCCACCATATTCCCCCTTTCTCTGATCTGAATTCTTAAAGTGAATCATCACATTGCTGTATGAACAACATACAGAGATGATGTTATAGTAACTTGAAAAAAACATAACCCCCCCCTATTTTATGGCAGAGCTACGTGTCTCTTTCATCAAAATTGTCAGGAAAGACATAATTGCTACAGGTGGCAGAAGCTACCAGATAACCTTCAGAGGGTATATTGGTAATAAATTTGATTGCCCGATTTATAATGTTTACACCTGCTTCCTTCTCTCTTGCTGTAGTCATATATGTCATTTTGCTATGGCTTGCATACTGACCTCCCTCCTGTGCTCAGGAAAGAAGCAGGTCTGGCACTTGTACTGTGCTGGGGTTCTGTTGGGCCTTAGGGGGTGAGTTTGCAGTGATGCAACTATACTGGCACAAAACTCTGGAGATGTACCAGCACAAAGCAAAGTTTGTCAGGAAGCAGCTTGCTCTGAAAAGTGTCGGCAAGCAGTACGGATGTCTTCATGGAGATGGGTTTTCAGGACTGGATCTCAGCTGTATTGAGAATCACCATTGTGTTCATGTGCTTCTCTGAAATACTCTCTAACAGTTGATTTGAACAGTCTTTACCAGGGATCATATTTCTAGTTTGGGATTCCCTTTATACATCTTTCATTAATACAGGGATTCTCCACAATCAGAGACCAGCACCGCAGAACAGCTGGATCCATTTTGGCTTGACAACGGGCATGGGCATTTTTTTATATATATTTATGGCTCTTGTGAACATTCAGAATGCTTTTTATAAATATTAAAAATAATCAAGGCTTCTGGAAAGAATTCATACTGCATTGCTATCATCTGCAGAAGTTCTTCCATCTTCCTCTAGAATATGTATTACTAGCTGACACTGTGAACTAACTGATCCGGCCTGGGAATTTCTAGCTACAGCTAGAGGAAAAGGGAATTGGTATCTCTTGATCATCAGAGAGAGCAAATATAATACAGGCGGCAGCCTGGCTGCCCCTGGAGCAAGTCAGAAGCAAGAAGTTTGCAAGCAGGCACCTCAAAAAGCTCCCCAGAGTTTTGCTCTGCCTGCTGCACCCGCTGTGGTTGCTTGGTAGGTTACTTGCCCTGCTTGTCTTGAGGTAGCTAGAGTTGAAGCATATGTTTTTCATTTAGAGCTTGGAGGATGCCCAGGTCCGACTTGGCATGCTGTCTGCACTGGGCATCAGCAGCACAGATGTGGAAACCACAAACCCGATTAATATGAGCCTAGAGTAAAAACTCAAATAAGCTTATAAATAAAACCAGACTTGCAGATTATTTGTTTCCATATTAGTCTATAATAGACCCTACTCAATATGTTTGTTTTATTTGGTTTGGTGACCGACATAGGTATTTATATTTAAAAAAAAATTTTCAATCGGAATACAACAGATGAAGTAAGCTTAAATTATTTGTGCAGAAGATGATTGCAACTGTCTGAAGCATGTAATTCCTTACGTGAAATGTTAGCCTGCTTTGAACAGAGATGTGACAAACTCCTCAGTATTGAATTTACCATTTTATCATAGCTCCAAATCCTACATTTATATATTGAAATGAACTCCTAAGTGCCCTTCTAATCCTCAACAAACAATCCAGAGGTGTTGGATAGCTTGGTGGGACTAATTCTTGGTGTATGCACCATCTGTGTGATCTTGGGTGTGTCACTAAATGATCCCCATGTCTTAAAGTGGTGACTGGTTTTGGTTTTTTTGTTTGTTTGTTTTTTGTTTGTTCCACACACCACCACCACCACCCCCCCGCCTGTCTCCTGCTGAGCTCAGAGTGTGCTTGAGGACCAGTGCTCCTTTCCGGTGAAGGTAACTGTTCAGAGAAGAGAATTCTCAAGAACCATCTGAAAAGATTCTTCAACAGTGCTGACAGACATTTTACTCAGTGAAGATGTCTTCCTGGGAACTGCTGGCCCTTTATCCAAGGTGAGATTGCCTTGATTTAGCTCCATTTAAGCACAATTGTACCAGGAAAATCCATGGTTCAGCAGCAGTAGGACATCTAGTTTATTTTACATGTACAATGACACTTAAGACACCTTCAGAAAGCCTGACAAGTCTTTCAAGTGAGACTTGTTGTACCAAGGCTTTGTACACATCTGTGGTAAGTAATACCTACAAGTTATCAATTAGGCCTCTCTAGCTTTCAGACCATAGAGAGGTGACATAACTGGAGTTGTGCTTGTCTCCCTTAGACCTCCTAAAGAGACAACAGAGGGAAATAAGCACTTCCCTGTGCTAGTTAGGGTCTCACATCAAGGGGCACACAGTTCTTGCAGTGATGAACCTGAGCCCTGGATAAGTGCTTGCAGTGGCTGGTTTTTTTGTGCTAGTAAAGCTCTAAGGCAAATGAATAAACAAGCGGTGCTGTGTTCTCATCTTTGCCTTGCAAAAACGTAAGGGGAAAAAAACTCTAACCCTAATCTTTTGTTAGGATGTCAATGCCAGAGGAAAGACACCAGCAGTTATTCCATTCAAATGTCCAATTTTTCTTTCTGATTGTTTTTCTGGGTTCCTTCCCCCCACCCCCTCCTTTTGAGCTGGTTGAGCCTGTTCTTGTGAAAGAAGTTTTTAGCTTCACAATGGTCCTGACTTCTCGTTGTTTGAATGGCAAGAGGGTCACTCAAAGTAAACTCTCTTGTGCTAGATAGTGTTTTTCCACACAGAATTCCATGTTGGAGGGCCACTCTATGCTGTCAGCCCAGAAAGGCCAGAAGATGCCTTCAGACTCCCCCAGGTGCCTCTGTGTTTGTTTTCTAATGCTATTGCACATACAGTATCATTAATATTATGTCCAAAGCTTGTCTTTTTAAAGAGAGTCAAGACATCTAACCTATTAGTCAGCCACAGGGAAAAAGAAAAGAATTAAGTCAACACTGTAAGGAATTAACCCTTTCCATCGCCCATAGAAGAAATCAGAGATGATGTGACCTCCTTAAATTGCAAAAGGGACTTGATTTTTTTTTTTTTTTTTCTCTCACAGGCAGTCAGATATAAAATGTAACAGCCTGTATCCTGCAGGAATCAGAAAAGACTGGTGACTTAGAAGACAACATTCTCTTTCCCATGGTACGTGCCACTAAAGGGCAGGCAATTTCCCTCCCATCCACCTTTTTCTTTTTTAGAATCTCCATTTCCCTGTGGGCTGCCTCAGGTACTGGTCTAGGCTTGGCATGTAGACACAATTAGAAATATAGGCGAGACTGCATGGAGCAAAGTGTCCAAGTGCTGAGTGAGTGCCCAATGGGCCGTAGCAAAATGCACAACCAAGTCAAAGAAAAATGGAAAATATTTCATAAAATTCATCTTTGCATCCCTTTTTCCTCTCTTGATATATGGCCCCTTATTCACAGCTGCCCGGGCCCTGGCCCGTGTGTAAATATGTCAGTGCACCAATGAGACGGAACATGGTCACAGAAATGCTGGCGGCTGTTCCCAGATAAAACGCTGAGCTGGAGCCGAGGCGTTTATTGTAAATAAAGATCAAGGCAAAGCAGCAACATTTCTGTTCGACTCAAGCCTGCCAAGGTTACTAGTCCAGCTCCTTTCACGACTACCAGATGTCCACATGGATTTTGCCTTCCAGAAAGTGACATGTTACTCTTTTGACAGCTCTGTAGGCATTGCAAGTTCCCCAATACTTTCCATGTGTTGCTTTACAATAAGCTGGGAACACTGGTGGCAGATGGGGCAATGGGTGCATGTGTGGGCTTGGAGGGGAGAGGTAGGTGTCCAACTGTTCAGCTCTAATACTGCTGTACCTTAACTGTAACTTTGTGTGGCCCAGGAAACATTAACTTTTTTTTGTTCTGTTCAGTAGAGGGCACTGGATCCTCTAACTAGGAATTGATACAGTAAAGCACAAAGGGCCTGATAGCTTTAGCAGATGGACTAATCTTTTTTTTTTTTTTTTCTGGATACTGGTGGTATGGAGAAGTCTGCAGCTCTGTCTGCTGCATGCCAATTGACCGAGAGACAACTGTGGCATGTGTTAGCAGGTGATAAACTCATGTCTTTTACATATCTTTTTTATTTCAATTAAAGTGGTAGCTACAAAAATCAGTCATCTGGAAATCAGGTTGACTAAAGTGTTTGCCATCTGGCATCCTTCTGAACAGCTGACGCAACTGGGGAGAGGTACAAGCACCTACAAACTAGAGCCTAAGCAGCCAGGCTGGGGTGGAAACTGAATTGTGCAGGCTCATTCTTGCAATCTGCAGGGGAGCTATAGGAGTGGTCTGAGGGGAGTTGTCCAAACTGGGAAGTTTAGCCTCTTTGTAGCCCTTGATCCAAAATCCCCACAACTTCACTAAAAAGTTACTTTTTCCAATGGGTTCATCTTGTTCTCAGTAGTATCCACAAACAACACACTGTCAGTCCTCTCCACTCTCTTTTGTCACCAGGTTCCTTTTGCTGTATGCTGGGGTTTGCATTTTCCTCAGTCATGGCTCAGATGAGCTGTAAGCCAAAGGGACTAACAAAATAATATTAGGAAAGCAGGGTTTTTTTCAGATTTTTTTTTTTTTAAGTTTAGATGGATCTTATGCATGTATGTTGTAACAATTCTTTTAATAATAAAAATTTTAATGCTAATGAAAAACATATATTAAAAAAATCCTCCTAAGCCTTCATCTGGCACTAGTCTAATATATTTAATATTTGGCACAATTTACTCATCATTCAAGCTGAAACTGCTCGTTCTCCACACAGATAATGACCTAAGTTCTTGAGCTGACCTAGGATGCTTCACTTAGATGATAGCTCCAAATGCAAAAAAATGAATTGAATACTACCACAGTATATGCTTTAGTTCTGCTAAAGAAAACTGCAAGGTGATGCTGTTTCCCAAAAAGCAGCTAGTTAATTATTGAGAGTTTTACACTTCTATACAACACATCTCACCAACCCTAGCAATTGTCAGACACAAACTAGAGGTTAAATGTGCTGGGAAACATGGTGATAGCTTCTAGCACTTGCTGATTCCTAAACTTAGTGGAACTCGGGCATGCCTGCCTTGCATAGCAGCAAGATAAGTCTCAGGGCTGGGAGAGAGGAGCAGCTTTTCTTTCACACACCCGTTCTCTCACAAGTCTGAGCTCCTGCCTTTGCCTTGGCAATGCAACATATGGTTGAAGAGCTGCCCATGCGCCACAGGTGGCTGGCCCTTGGCCTGTAGTGCTGTGCTGCTGTTCCCATTTAAATCAGATAGAAGCCATGATTGCTAAGGGTTGTGGGTTTGGTTTTTTTATTAAACAGGTCAGCAGGCCCTAACAGTTGGCAGCCATCTCCAATTCAGGAGCTCTGTGATGAAAGGCCATATTATGGCAGGCTCCAGTGTATCTTTTTATCTGTCCTACTTGGTACAGCATGTTCCAGGTGGAGATTGACAGGATGCTAGTGCTAAACCCTTCCCTGCTGCTCTTCCCCAGTGACAACAGCAGTATCCTGGCTCCTCATCCTGTGTTCAGGATCCCAGCTCCCTTTTCCCTGGAAACTACTGCTTCCATCACTGTTCTTTGATATGTGGAGACTTCCTGACTTGGGCACATTATTCTGGGAAGGGAGATCAATCTCTTTCAACTCCTTTGCTAACAGATGTGCTCTTGAAGTAGTTCCCATACTTTGTATTAAGCTAAACCTGGTCTGCATTTTGTAACCAACTTCACCTTCCACTGCAGAAGCCTGACAGTGTACCTTCATTTCTGGGATGGTAAATCATTATTCCTTAACACTACTCAGTAGAAAAGTAGGTAGATTATAAACTTGGCCATAGTTGGTTCAGTAGCAATTGCCTTAGCACTTTTAGTGTGATTTTTAAAAAATATTTTTTATCAGTTCTTTGACAGGTTAATGTGGTACATGGACAGGAGGCTGCTTCTTTATTCCCTAGAGCCCTGACAGTTTGAGGTGTTGCCTGGCTCAGCTCCTAGACATCAGAGGAAGGAATAACTTGTACTTCTCCCCAGTGATTTTTCTGATGCTCACTGGTAGAGAACAGATGTGATTCACTCCAGAAGGTACTTTTGAGTGCTTCTAGGTATGTGATCTGCCAAGCAAGGTTGGTAGCATCAGCTCCCATAAGATTTCCTTCTCCTGAGGAGAGGCTGTTGTCAGCCCCAGCTAACTCTGAGGCCTGACATCAAACTGTGTAGAGTTTTGTTAGAAGCTGACTGAAAACGTGGTGCTGTTATTATCTGACACTGGCTGAAACAAAAGCCAAATGTTGATGAATGTCTGATCTGAAAAGTAAACAGTTTGATTTTCTTTTTTTTTTCTGTGCGAGTAAGGGGCCCTCTAGGGTTTTATCTGATTTTGGCAATCTCCTGCACATTTTGAGGCCTGGAGCATGGTTTTAATTGTTACATCATAAAAGTTGCCAAAGAAAGTTGAATGCTCCTTAAAAACTCTCTCAATTTTATGGAACTTCTCAACGGCTTGACTAATACAATAATTACTGGAACTCGGCTATGTTGCCTAGTGGCAAATGGAATTTTTTCATAATGATCCTGTCTGTCGTTAATAGCAGGATTTTTTCTTTCTCTCAGCAGGAGAGAGGCCAGAAAGCCATGGTATCTCTCTTTTTCTTAATGACAGCCAACAGCAAAAGGATAAAATAATCAATTATATCTACAGATAGGTAGATAAAGTATAATTGATCATGTCAAAAACAAAAATGTTTTTAATTGGGCTGTTAATCATTTTGTAATTTTAACTAAAGAGATGGGGGCTCTACTTTGTGCTCAGACATCACTAATATTTCATGCAACATTAGCTGATCTTATAGCTTTAATAATAGTGTTTACTACTAAATGCCAAAATATAAAATGCAATTTCTGCTCTAATTAGCTGAAGCCTTTGCAGTTATAAAGCGATGCCCTTCCCTCTTAGTTTTGTCCTTCTAGAAAGATCCAGGTTTAAAAAAAAAAAAGTTCAGCTGACTAATTAGCTGTAACAGTTTCTAGAATATGCAGATCTTTCTTTTTGATTAGGAGTTACCCATACTAGTTACCAACAAATGCATTACTGAAGTGATGACTTTGATTATTATTTTTTTACAGCAAAGCGTATAAGCAGATCAGTATAACACAGCAAAGATTGGAAGCTGGGAGTTTGGATTTCTAGCCACACCTGTGTTGTCTTGTGGGAAGCTGGGCAGATCATTTAATTCCCCTTAACTTGTTCTCCCTGTCTGTAACATGGGTGTTAGACAGTTGCCTCATCAGGTGGCTGTAGAGTATGTAAGTGTTGTAAGATTCCTGAAAATTTGTAACAAAGATGGCAAACATCTGGATGGATGGCTGCAATAGCAGCCTCTCTGGCAGCTAGCTCTTTGAGGAAGAAAATGGGAAGTTTATGGCTGGACCTAAATCTTCCCCATATTATAATGGAAAATGTCCTCATGATGCTGCCTGATTTCAGGGTCAGTGAGGAATCATCTAGCAGAAAAATCTCACAGCACTGAGATACTTTGGCTGTCTACTCTTTTGTTATTATTCCTATCAATGTCACAAGCAGATGCTTTTTTTGGGCCAGATCTCTATTTTACCTGTATATTTTACATTAAAAAAAAAAGCCATGTTAGGAAAATAAATGTTATGACTCTTGAGCACCCCTTTGCCTCAAATACACTGGAATTATTTCCCTGCTTCAGAAGTGTTGTGTAGGGGCAAATTAATCCCCATTCCTGTTAACTTGATTTCTCTCTGAAAAGCTCTACATGCCTTAAATCAAGAGCCAGCTTCTAGAGTACCTGTCTGGGAGTAGACCATGCACTTAGTGTTGTTTGGAAAAGGCACATTTCACTTCCCATGTTCTGGTGGGTGTTTTTGTCTATGGGTTTAATTTTATGTACATAGCATCTCCCAGTGATGCATGTAACAGAGAAGGGCAGGACTGCCCTTCCTGTA
The DNA here is from genome assembly GCA_024605025.1 of Megaceryle maxima. Taxonomy (NCBI): domain Eukaryota; kingdom Metazoa; phylum Chordata; class Aves; order Coraciiformes; family Cerylidae; genus Megaceryle; species Megaceryle maxima. The sequence goes on along the minus strand of JANHGN010021507.1, from coordinate 9,935 downwards.
ACTGGACCTATCTTCCTTGGGAGTGGGGGAAATTTAGTGGATTGAGTGGGTTTTTTACAGGTCTGATGGCAGGATTGAGGCTATATTCATACTGGGAAACAGGGAGTGGCTCTGGGGATGGCTTGCCCAAGCATAAATAAATTGGAAGTGCACAAACATTCAGAAAATTCCCAGAGAGTCACATTGCACAACTTAATGGGCTTGGTGCCTTCACCTGTGCCAATTTTATGTGACTCTGGCGTTAAACAAAAATGAGACTTGCTCTAATGACATCAACAGCCTGTGGTGAAGAAAATACACTGCTACTTTGATACAGATCCCCTTTTAAGGAGGATACAGTAAAGAGCCAAGGCTCTTTTTTCCCATCTGTTAGGTGAATGTTACAATTCCACACTCAGAAGTGTGCTCTCAACAACACTCACCCTCTTTCAGAATTATGTGAGATGATTTTTAATAAAAATATGGTTATCTGCTGCACCGGGTTTTGCCACCTTGATTTTACTCTCCTTCTCCATTACATGAAAGGATGGAAAAAGGGGATGTGAGTTGGCTGGGGGAGGGGAGCAAATAGGATGGGGAGAGCATTAAATGAACCAGCTGTTATGTGTGAAGTATCTGCTTTCTAATTGCTTCTGTTGGAATTCAGGGGAAAAAGGCACTGGCTACACTTAATTAATAAGGCAGGACTCACATAAACTCCAGCTGTGAGCACAGGACTGGTCTTTAAAGGATAAACTCAGGAGGTGGGGCAGAGAGTTTGATTTCCTTGCACTAAATCCCATCACATGCTGCTGGTAGTGTGTGTGTGTCCACTTGTGCCTTTTGGTTGGTCTGTCTGAACCAGACATGAAGTATCTGTTGCTGTCCATGTGCACCACCCCAAGAAAAATGATCCGTCCTCAGAAATCAAAGGTGTGAGGCTGTGTTTCAAGCTAGGGTGAAACTGCTGTGTTTTCACTTGAGTTTAGAATCCCTAAAAAGTGGATCAAAGGTTTTCATTCAGACTTAACAAAAGCATGGGCTTTTGCAGCTGGGATCAGATACAGGTTTGCCCCTTGGTCCTCTTTTCTGCCTAGTTCCAGAGGGTTTAGTTTTGGCATCCTGTCAGCATGTCTCTCTCTTCTGGGCTCTGCCTCAGGAGCTTTGCTGCAAGGGTAGTACTGGTGGGGTGGTTGTGCAGCTGATGCCTCTAGACCATGTCCAAAGGCCATTTTCCAATGATTCCTTTAAGAAGAACAATGCCCATTTCTTCTCTTTTTTTCTCTTTTCTTTTTCTCTTTGTTTTGTTTTGTTTTGTTTTGTTTTGTTTTGTTTTGGATAAGGGCTCAAAAAGATCTTCAGCAATTTCCCAAGTTATAGGCAATGACCCTAAAAGCCACATCAAAATGTGAATGCCACAGTGTTTCCCCAGTTGGTCGTGGTTCAGGTCTCAGTGCCCTAGGACATCCCTCCATCACCAGTACAAGGTGTTGCCAGTCAGAGCATAGCAGTACTGGGTGCTGTGCTGATACCAAAGTCATCTTCCATTTCCCATGAGATGGCATCTCTAGATTGTTTTTTTTTTTTAAGTGTGTTACACTAGGAAACAGTGGAATCGGGGAAAAAAAGATGGAGGGGATGTTTGCATGTAGTTAAGAGCCTGTTTTTCCTCACTGGCTGTGGAGGGAAATGAGCTTCCTGCTTAAGGTGAGGTGTCATTTGCTGGATGGAAACCTTTGTGTCCCTGCTGGCCTGCTCCTTTCAGTGCCACCACTCGGGGCAGGTCTTTTCCAATGTGACCACTCTTCCCTCCCCGGCTCTCTCCTTTCCTGGCCCCATGCTCCTGCCTTGCATTAGTCCTGACACTCTTCAAATGAGTGCTAGTGTCAGCACAAGGGAGGGCACATGGCCATGTGGCTGCAGATGGGTTGGGAAAGGAGGAGGCTCATTTTGGCACAGAGAGCCCAGCTGTTAGTTCTCACTGCACCCTTGCTCCCCAGGGTTGAGCTGAGCAAGCCTCCATTTAATGTTGTCAAGCCCCTTTTCTCCCCACCTTTCTCTGCTTGATATCACCCTCCACCTTCCATGAGCTCTTGAAAAGACAAGAACTCTTCAGATTTCTGGTTTTAGTTGTTTGAAAGGAAAAATAATCCAGGGTTCAAGCATCCAGGAGGATTTCGGTGTTTCACTACTCCTGATTTCAGTGACAGCTAGGCCTAGTGTGGAACTAAACACACAGATACATCAATAGTCCCAGTCCCTTGAGGTAGCTGTGCAGAGCTGGACTTCCCACCCTGAGAGGAAAAACAATTCTCTGGTGTTACAGCGTGTTTCCAAGTGAGCAAGGTGGGGCCTCACTTCGCAAAGCTCTATAAACAGCAGCTCTTTGTCTCCTCCATTTCTTTTCACCCTGAACGTGTTGCTATTTTCAAAGGTTGGTTTCAAAGTGCTGATTCACAGCCACCAGCCGTATTGTTTTATCTGAGGAGATTAGGGCTGAGAATGTTGTGGTTTTGTAGTGAAAGGATTCCATTGGAAATAGCAGCATATTTGACATGAGACACTCATTTATACTCAAATAACCATCTCATTTGAGGATGAAAAGTCTTTTTTGTATTTTTCTTTTCAAGTTCAGATCAATCACGTATGAAGAGAAACTCCCACTCAGCCTCCCTTGGCCCCTAATACTTTCATTTCATTCTTCTTCTGCTCAGTATTTTATGATTTTGCCCTTGACTGGAACATTTCTCTTGTTCTTCCTCACATGCACCATTAAAGAGGAAAAGAACTTAGATTTCAAGCTCGAGCCTTATGTAGTTCTTAAGCCATAAATAATGTTTTATACAGATTCTAAGATTCTTAAATCCTTCTAGTTAGTTTCCCTCCTTTCTCTTACAGCTCGCCTGATTAGAGGGGACATATTCTTTTGAAATTTGTCTTAACTATTTCCATTTTGCCTTTGCAAGCAGATTTGAGAAGACAGGATCTGGCTGCATTGCTGATCAGACAACTTGCCATAGGAATGCAAAAAAGCTTCCCTGCAAAAAGACTGACTGTTGGCATGGGAAAAACTCCAGAGAAGCCCTGCCATTCTGAGATGTAGTAGACTGCTTAAATACAGGCAAGTCTACAACTGAAATTGACATCTCTCTATCTTGGGAGAGAAATAAATTCAATATCTAATTTCTGGAGAAGGCTGACAGGCACATAATGAGTGAAGAGAATGCTTTGGTGTAAGGAGATAGTTATGCTCAGGTAGTAACTGATTTTATACAGCTACAGGAACTAACCCACTGGGCTCTGCATCACCTCCCTATAACTACATACCTCGCTCTGTTTGGTACCAGGGCCACGCTTTACGGAGCCAGGCATCTGAAGCTCAACTTTTCCCTACAAATGCAGCCAAATCAGCTGCTACAGACTGGAGAGATCCTGAGAGTATAATGCTGAGCTGCTCTTCATTGTGCTTGATAAAATCTGCTCAGCTCAGACAGTACCTTAGGCATATGGCCAGTTAGTCAGGCCCTGCCAGTATTACAAACTATGGAGCTGAGTGCATAGAGGGAAAATATCCCTACTAGAGACAAACCTAGTGAAGAGTGTTGAAAAGCCTCTACAGTAGACAGCCTACACAACGAAACTATCTCCTCCAATTAGTCTGTGGTCATCAGTGAGGCAAATGTCTCTGCCTCCTGGGCCAGACAGGGTGGTGTTTTAATAATAGGCATAAATCTGTTGTGCTTTTCCCCTCATGACCTAGTATATTCTGCCAGGGCAATGCATACCCCAGAGAAGGAATGGAATTTATGTGTACAATGAAACAATACAGCGTCAGTGATATCAGCTGTTTGATGAACTTTAATATACAATTGCTATAGAACAGGCAGCAATTACCAGAATGTGATACACAAATAAAAATCCATGATCCATTTGCACAACAGATCTTCAATTTACTCACATTCATGTGAGAGAGACACATAAAAAAATGATATCCATGCTTAAAATCACTTACAAGCAGTCTGAAAGACCCCACAGTTGCAAGTGATACTGCAGTACTTAGCTAATACTCATGTTTCGATGGCTTTGCCTTCATGATTCTTCCAGTGGTTCCTTTATGTGTTCTGGTATTTTGCCAAACACCTGTGAATCAGTGCACAACAAATATTCCTGCCATTTAATTTAGCCTTGCACAGAAAGGCAATATTAGGCCTGATGCAGACCTAATCCCAAACCTCTAAAGAGGTTTAAGGCACTCTGGTTTCACCTAATCCCGAAACCTAAACCAGAATCATTGAAAACCTCCATAACACCACAGGAATGGGCAAATAAAGGGTTTCCACTATGGAATTATTAAAAGGACACAGTGTATCTTTTGGATTTGAGACCTAAAGCTTTACCTAAGGAGCTTGGACTGTCCACAATAAAAGTGTTTGTTTTGAAGATAGAAGGTTGAAAGGTGTATTTGACTAGAGGGCTGATTTCACCCCACCCACCCACTCAAAAAAAAAAAAAAAAGAAGAAAAAAAAAGAAGAGGGGTGATCCCCTAGAAGAGTGAAAATTGGGAAAACGAAACAAAACAAAGAAACATGGCAGGGGCAGCCCAGTAAAACAGCCAAAGAAAATGAAGGCCAGGTTTCTGCTTAAGCCTCAATCATGGATCGCCCCTTGGGAGAAAGCAAGAGCATAGCCCCTGGTGCACAACTGGGCTGTTAAGTTTCTTTAGTTTCTTGGAGCAAATATGTAAGGAAAGAGTTATCTGTGATATAATAAATACATTGCTGCTCCTCAAAATAGAGAATCTGCTCTTTTGAGATCTCATACTGATGGGAGATATCATGTAAGAACATGAACTGTAATGGGACTTTCAATTACAAACTGCATCCAACTGTTATAAATTTGATCTTGCATTAATTCATGTTAAACTGGATTCTGTCATTCCTGAATTCTGGTAACCACCTTATCTTGCCATGTAATTCATTATCTTTCTGTTGTGAAAGGGGTATTTCATTTTCAAGGCGACTGTAGGGAATATTAACTGTACCATATTCTAGTAAATATTTAGCTCCTAACAAAGACCTGAAAGTACACTGCACGTTATGCATAGCATTTTCTAGCAATTATCTGCTGCTCTAAAACTCCTAATTCAAGTAATTTGAGCAAAATATGTAGGGAAATATGGGACTCTATTTGTGCATTATACAATACTGAAGGTATTTACCTGTGCTGAGGACATTCTTAATAATGAGAGGCATGGCCTTCTCGGTGTACTGCATTTTCATGGCACTGAATGCTGTTCAGGAGCCCTTTAGAGCAAGGAATTAGGAATCTGTTCCTACTGATGAGAAGTTTGATATTGAGTAGAAAAGAAAGACTTGGATTTATCTTCAAAACTCACAAAAAAATCCCATGACTTTGTTTGCATCAGTAGAATGGAATAGCACTTATTTAACAGCACTGTTAAGCTCTAGGTGTAAATTAGTTTTGAAATTATTCTTTGTCTCTGTGGGCAAAAATGGCAAGAAAACTGAAAAGGGTTAGTTTTATGAGGTACCAATCTTTTTAGCTGGAATTACAGCAGTATAGCCTTCTGAAAAGCTACATAAATGACAAAGCTTTTATCTCCTAGCCAGAGGACACAAGCACGTAATAGTTTATTTGCTTTCCTTGAGCAAGTCCTGGTGTCACTGGAGAGCAATAGATGGCTCTTAAGGGGGAAGAATATGCCTTTCTAGAGGGCTGTCAAGTGTACATGCGTGCACAGAGCTTGCCATCATGAGGAGGGTGGCTACATTAGCAGGGTACAACTCCAATCCCCTATATCAGCAGTTTTATCCTAGTAGCAGTAAAGCATATAGGGTTACTCAACTGTTTCTTGATTTAGTCCAGTTATGACACCAAACCATTAACTTCGCCATTTCAGTAAGCAACTTTCCTCTCTAAAGAAGCTCTGCAGATCAGCATCTGGAAAACTCAGTGTGGCTATGTCCCACTGAAAGACTTGGGCCTGTTAATCTGTGAACAAATCCAGATAGGCAGCAGTTGCCTGAAGAGGCAAATGAATTTGGGAAGATGATAACCCTGTGCTCAGAAGAGCTCCTGGCAAATGAATGCTCTGCAAGCAGAGTGGAAGAAAGCCTAAAACACTGCCTAGCGTGCACCCCACTGATCAAACCTCATAACAAACTACAGTGAGTCACCCAAGTCATAAATGGACTCCATGCCTGCTCGATGGCAATATCAGCCTGACACCAGCACCCCAGCCAAGGCCGTCCCAGCTGGTTCAAGCGCTCCTTGTCACTGCCACCGCTCTCTGCTCCGTCAGATCTTTGTCGCACGTCCCGGTGTTCCTGTCTGGCTCTACGAAACAGCAACACGTTTCAAGCCCAGCTGAGTCCTGCCTCCTGATGGAAGCAAGGGACTCCCGGGTTACGGAGAGAACGGGATGGGCGCGAAGCTTCCCGCCGCTGCAGGGCCCGCAGAGCAGGACTGCTTCGCGGCGGCTGCACTGGCTCCCTCCGCCCTGGTCTGCCGCTGCCGGCACCATGAGCCTCTCTTACTGGCCAGAAGCCCCCGCGGCTACTGGAAGCCAGCCACTCGCAACGCGCTCTGCGCCACCACCGATCCCCTCGCCCGGCGCGGGCGGCGCCTGCGCGCCTCCCTGCTGTCCAGGTACGTCATGAGCGGCCCGCGGGCATCACGCTCGGCGCTCCTCTGTGTCTGCCTGGTTCCCAGGAGGCAGCCTTGGTTATAGTGCAGGATCGCCGAATAATCGCTGTCACGCTTCCTGCCGCCTCAGGAGGAGCAGCGTTCGGTGAGAGACGGTGGGGTGGAGGGAAGAACGGTTGGGAAACCACCCTGCATCTCCACCGCCACCGGGGACTCTCGGCGTGGCTGCTGGGGAGGCGCGAGAAACGCCGGGGGGAGAGGGGGCGGGGACCACGCGCCTGTCCCCGGCGCCGCTGCCGGACGGGATGGGGGTGGGTGTGCGCGCGTGCGCCTGCGCGGGGGCGTCGCCACGGTAACGGCGGAGCCGCAGGCGCCTTGGCCTGCCGCGTGCGGGGCGCGCGTCGGGGCGACCGTTATCCTCCGCCCGCCTCGCGCCTCCCCTCAGCCCTGAGGGGCCGGGGCTGCCCGGTGCGGGCTATCGCGATGGGCCGGTTCCGGGTGCCCGTGACACCGGAAAGGGCACGGGGAGTTCGCCTTGGCGGGAGGAGCAAGTCGGGTGGGACGACGCCCACGACTGGACGAATGCTTGAGGAAGATGGAGTGTCTGTGGCTGACGTGAGGCCTCCACGAGAGAAAAGTAATACTTTGCTTAGAGTTTGCATCTACTGAGTTCAAGCTAAGCTCCTCTGAAGCAGTTTGCCTGGAGTCTTTGTGCAAGATTCCTTCTGGCAACAGTAACACTAATGCCCTGTGCTTTGAGTTCAGAATACACCCGATCAAATAAATATTTAACATTAGTGAACCATAAATATCAAACACAGTTATAATGGAGCTTACAAATCTAATGTATTGAATTTTACAACTCCTTAATAATCTCAGTTCTTTTATTAAATGACCAACAGAAAATATTTTTAAGGTATTTAAAAGTAAGCGATAGTAAACAAGCTTACATAACCACTGCTTGGGCAGATCAAGGTGAGGCAGGGAATCCCACCTGCTGAGTATTGAATCCAGTCGTGTCCCTGGAAAGCACAGCCTCAGGTGTGTTTGTGCTTGTTCTGTGTCTTCTCCTCGCAGTCTGCAAAATTGTAATAGCAGTCCTCAGGAAGGCTTAAAAGTGCTTTAATACCTTTCAGCTGAAAACAATTGCCAAAGTATGAAAAAAAATATTTATCAGCTGGATAAAGCCCTGATCAATCATCTGGTCTCATAGCTGACTATGCTTTGAGCTGGAGATCAGACTGCAGACCTCCTGAGGTCCCTTTCACCCGGAGTGATTATGTGATGGGATAATTCATACACTGTTGTTTCATAATTCAAACTTCTATTCAGATATAGTCTATGGAAATCTACAAAACTAGCTTCATTTCAACAGTTTGACTCGGGTCCCTAGGTTTTTACGTTGCTGTCAGAAAACCAAGGGAAACTTACCTTAATGGATTTTTCACAGATTGATTCATTGAAGGGGAAAGAAAAAGCTCAAGACCCCTCATTGTCGTCACGTAGTACATGACCGGGGTGTGCTGCTCTTACTCACGGAGCGGCAGCACTGCTAATCCGGTTTTGGGGCAGCGGGGTTTGCCTGCTCTTGCTCCCTCTACTGGCAGACTGATCCGTCAGGGAGGTGTTGCACAGGGAGCCAGTATGTGAGACATGGGCTGTTACAGGTATTTTCAGCATGCGTGCTTCGTTTGCTATGTAGCATTTTATGGATCTAGCTGACATTCTGAACGTAATCTTGCAGTGTGTTTAGATAACATTTGCATACTGCTATCTGACATTTAGATAATTTTATTGTATATTTTTTCTTCTCAATATTCCTGGTTGTTTGAAATGAAGAAAATGCCACTTTATATGCCACTTTACAGTAGAAAATAATCTAAGGTCCAAATGCAGTAGCTTCATTTTGAAAATAACAAGGTGAAAAACAGTCAAGGTGTTTGCTCTGAAAAAAATAGAGGACACAAAAGATGAAAATCTCTGTAACTTTTTCTCTCAGAATCTTTTGGAAGAGCACTTCTCCATGCTTTTTAGCACGGTCTCTTTGTGATCTGTCACTCTTCCAAAGATCCTTCCACCAAGCCCCAATTTTAGTAACATTTCTGTGAGGCTTTTAGAGAGGGCTCTGTGGGAGACATTTCATTAATAATTTGTTCTGTCTCCATAAGCTACCTGAATTAAATTTTATTTATTTTTAACTGAATTGCTACATTTTAAAGAAACTACTGGAGTAATTTATTGCTTTTTAATAATTCATATTAATATTTTTATAGATTTACAGGTAAACTAGTTTTTTCTTGCAAAATTGTCTTCTGATCAGGAGATCTAACTGTTCTGGTTTGGATGTGTCATTAACAGTTCTAAAGATTCTACAGGTAGAAATTGGTGCATCCCCTGGAATAGATGGCAGTTTCTAATTTCAGATAATCTGGTTTTGGTTGATTAGTATACAGAGTTACTTTTAAACATTAGAATTACAATATTAGAATCATAATACGAGAAAATCTGTTGACTAAGTACGTTACACCTTTTCTGTCCCTGTTGACCATTTTAGAACATTGTGAGTTACTTTTTGCAAAGAAAAGTTAAGCTACTGACCCGTATATTTTCTTACATTCTAAAGAGACTTTTTTTGTCTCTCTACCACACAGCACATCAGGCTATATTATGTTTTGTGTTTCCGTATATTTTATTTTTGAGTGCTATTTCTCTGTAAGCTCAGCCATAACAATACATTATTTAATTGGAAAGTAAGAACTGTAAACTAGTTGTCACTTACCAGTTTATATAGGAGATTTAATGCTGCAGATTCTGTTTTCCAGAGTGATATTCTATGAAGCACTGTCTTCATTGGGGAAGATTCTAGATGTATATATATATAGATATATGTCAGTGAATTTTTGGGATTGTGAAGACAAACAGTAATGATTAAAAAAAAAAAGGTTGAATTTTCCTTTTTGGCCACCTCTTCTGAGTTGTAATGCTGATGCATTACTTTTGTACGAACTTGAAACCTCAGCACAGTATTACATGTTTGCATGTCTTTGTAAAAAAAAAAAAAAAAAGTTTAGTAGCAGTAATAATGTTTTGATCCCCAAAATATTTGTGTGGATAGATTTATGTTTTCTTTGAAAGAATGCAGTTTAACTGCACTAGAATATACTTGGTAGTACAAATGAAGAGTTACAAATTAGTAATAGCTTGAAAACTACTTTAGCTACTGTGGGGTTTTTTTCCAAATTATTAGTCTCTGCGGAGCAGTAAAAGTGATCACAAAAAAATACACCAA